>JANSTU010022308.1:0-13322 GCA_027564075.1 Bolitophila hybrida
ATAAAGACAAACTTTAATTTATGCGGTACGTTAGTTGATGTAATGTGAGCCAGTATAACTTTTTTTTTGTAAACATAAAATGTATGGTAATTTTTGGTTATTTCAGAAATATTTTATATACCTCTTCCACAAACAATAACAATATCAATATGTATGTAACATTGATATTTTCTGATGATTGACATTTATTTTGTATTTTCTTAAAGATTTTAGAACGCAACTCAAAATGTAGAGATATAAGGAGAGATTTCTTACATGGTTTTTAGCAACACATATGTAAAGGCTAAAGCGGCGCTAGCTTTATGTCTATGTGTTTATGTGTTTTTTTTGCGAGTGGGAGAAAAATCATACAATTTTAGCATGTGTTCGAGTGAAATGCAGTAAATGGTTCGTGGTTTTTGGTATATGGTTTGTAGTGGAATTAAGGCATTAGTGTGAATGTTTACACCAAGGGGACGATCAAAATCAAAATGTCTTACTGTCAAAAGGTTTTCTTTAACAGAATTCGCCATTATATAGTGCAGGGTTACATATATATAAGATAACCGCATGAACCTGTCATCACTGCAAAATATTTGACCTGTGATAACTCCTCTTTTATCTTTGGCAAAGTCTCGTTATAGAGTTTTGCTATGTTGTTAGACACCGTTGTTCGGTGTGTAAGCAAGTCGCACAGGTTTATCGACGGTCCATTGATAGCACCGACCATAAGCACTTCTAGAACTATAGAAAACGGAACACAATTTTGAACTGACCAGTGGACACATCACATGTTAATGGCATTCTTAAATTCCACTGGTGCCTTCACTGCCTCATTAAGTTTTCATTTTTTAACGCATGCATGTCCCAGGAGATTAGAGTATGATTTTTTGCTTTTCGTCAGTACCTTTTTAAAAATTGGCAAAAGACGAATCCAATAAGTTCTCCCTTGTCGTCAAGGACTTCCTCAAATGTACCTCATACCGCACTTTTGCTAATTGTGTTATTTTTTGTGGAAAAAAGCTTCTCCTGAAATTTGATTTTTACTTCGTTTGAAGTAAGTCGTCCTATATTCGATTGTTTAGAATAAAGTGATTTTCCATTAATCAAAGTCGCTGGAAAATTACATCAGTTAGAATACCAGATGTTCGGATATATTTGACCATTTTAATAAGTTTTTCTTTAAACTGCATTTTTCGAACTGCTCTCAACAATATCTTAAAGCGTTTTGACCAATTTCTTTGATATTTTATTAGTAGTTTCGTCTAACTAAAATCCGGTTCGTTTTTTCGTAACAAAATAATTAAAAATGTCAATTGTTTAATTTTCAATATTTTAAAATTATTCCAGTTCATTCATTGTTTGGATTTCTGATAAGTTAATTTGTCTAAAAATATTCTGACTTACAGTTGAAATTTCAAAAAATATATAGTTAAAAGTGCAAAATTTTATATTTTTTTTGATCGTCAAAAATAATACCAAAAAAGCTAAAAAAACAGTTAAAATCAGTTAAAAACTCTACAATACCTTTTTTCATGAGCAATTCACAATTTTCTCGGAAAAACTACAAAGCTTTTTATTCATCTAGCATAGACTTGATTCATTTTCATAACAAAGTATTTTCTTAGAATTTAAAGCGCATTGCCAAAAAGCTCTATCATTAGCGGATACACATCTTAATGTAGAGCTTTTATACTAGATTTCATTTATAAATTTATTAGATATACTATTAAATATTATTAAATAATTAAAAATACATTTTATAATTTTTATTAAATATAAATCAATCAATGCACATGCGATATTTGATTAATAATTATAAACAAATATTCCAGATGAAAGTAAAATGATGTTTAACATTTTTTTTTTGTTTAAAAATTCCAAGATGCTGTGCAATAAAATATGTAAATGCATCATTTAATTCATTATCATCTATTGTACATTATATTATATACCGTTAATTGCAAGTAGAATATGAATACACCACAAATTGCAGGCACATTCGTTTTATACGACATTTAGTATATAATTTAATATCGGCGCCACATAATCGCTCTTTCAGTTCTCGCAAAGCAGCAATTAAAATTACACAACACAGACACCGCTCGACATACACTCATACACAGACGCATGTATTTAAAACTAAAGCTTTTAATTTCAACGCGTGGATATTATATACTTCGCACTGTATTTGGTTTAGCGTAATTATTTGTTTATTTAGTGTCGATCGTATAATTTAATTTATAGTTTTTTTTTTTAGTTTTTATTTAGTAGGGCTCAATTAATGTCAATATTTAAAATTGTGATCACCTTGACCGCAGCTACTACATAACTATATATACAAAGCGGATCTAGTACGCGAATGCTGCTCTCACCGCCCGCCGCAAAAGATAGCCGCCTAGCCTCGAGTTTGAGAATGGATTATAAATAACTGGCTCGCGCATGCTCCCAACGAAACTTTTTGCGACCGGTGATATTAGTGTGTGTGTGTGTGTTTTTTTTTTTTTTTTTTGAATATGTCTGCGTGCGCATAGCTCAATAGCCAAAACATTTCACATTCATCAGACTTTCAGTTTCAGCTTTCAGTCTACGTTCTGAATTCCACGTGAACGCTTTAATCCCTTTCGTAAAAATTGATCGTTTCGCGCGACACTTACTTTACGACGGTTTTTCTGTTTTTCTTTGAAGAATTTAGTGAAAAATTCAATTTAATAATCTGAGGATGATAATTGTTGTGCCAACTTTGCTAAAAATAAAATGCCAAAAATATTATATGTGAATACGATGTTAATATTGGCAAGTGCGTGCGTGCGTCTGCGTGATACTCAAATTATGTGAAGGTTATTGTACGCATAAAAATGTACTAGACTCTAATCGATTATTATACAGAACAACATAACATTATTATTGTGCGGGCTTGAGTCATATATTTCATATATACGTAAGATTCGCATATCCATTCCTGGTGCTAGTGTATGTATGTGTATGTGTGAGTGTGTGTATTAAACTCGTCTATCACGAACAAGTGTAAACAGCTTGATGATTGTGAAGTGTTTATTGTTTAGTTTTTTGTTTGTTTAAGATTTCATTGCAGACAAATTGGAAACAGCAGCTGGATTTTTGATTGTGTTTACGTCAGGAGAAAATGTGAGACACAAAGATTTACTGATATTTTGACAATAACAAATAAATTGCGTTTTGATATATATATATATATATTTATAATTATAACATTTATTATTTTATGAAATAATCGAGGTTGGTTTTATCTCCGCCTCCCAAAAAGCCAAACTATTATTAAAATGATATAAAGAAATGGTTTAACGGTTTAATTCAAATATTCTGGAATGAAGTTTGAAGATTTAAATTAAATATTTGATAATTTTTAGAGATTGGATTACATTTTATATCCATATATGGAAACACTCAGGATTAATGTAACCCAAAAACTTATTAAAATGACAAATACACAATTTATTTGAATTCATTTTTGACTTCAAGACGACCAATTAAAGCGTTAAGCGTTTGAACAACTTAATAAAACTAGAACGTCTAGGGTCAATTTGTTTTTTTTTATTGATTTTTTATGTTTTTTTATTTTATAATAATATAATTATATATATTTTAATACTAAAATAAAATAAAACGAAAATTGGTTTAGAACTATTGGCATCCATTAAAAACCAATCAGTTTCAAGGAAATATTACTTAGTTTAGTTATTAGTTAGTTAGTTTTGGATTTAGGAGACATAAGACGCGTTTTCGGTAGATTTTTGAGAAGTTTTGTTTTGTGTTTTAAAAAGTTTTAGATTTTAGGTTTTAAAAAATCCAAAAGAAGCAGTTTTTATTTTAATCATTCATTCGAATACTCATTTTTTTCCTTCAAACAAAAAAGTTTCGTACAAAATATTTTATTGTTTTGCCTCTGAACCAATAATAGTAGTGTGCTATTATATACTTTTCTCTTCTAACAAGTCTTTTTTTATTTTTTTAATATTATAATTATTATAATTAGATAATTATTAGTTTATTCAAAAAAATATTGAATATCGAAAATATTATAAAAATTAAAATTGTGTAAAATTATATGATAATCACACAAATGGTTATAAAGTATAAAGGAATAGTAAACTAAAGATCACAAAATAAAAAAAAAAAAAAATTAAATGAAGGATCATTAAAACTGGTAGATATGAATATAAACAGACGGGATGCTCGTGAATTAAGGAATAAACGAGATCAGAAAATCATTGTAACCACTGTTATTAAATGTATATGATTGCATATTTGTATTCGTAACACCACTGAATTTCAGATTTTTCTATAAATTACGTGCTGCTTGGTTGACATCGAATTTAGGTGAAAAATACTGGATTTTAGCACAAATAATTAAAATAACTATTCTGGGTGTCCTGAATGATAATTTTTCGAAACATGGGTAGCGGGATTTTGTGAACATGTTATACAACAAGTAGAATGTTTATTTAAGATATTCAATTTGATTAATTTAACCAATTTCGGGCAATTCTTTCAAAATTTACAATCCAAATTTTGTAATAACTTCTTTTACTTCACTTTGTTTAAAAAGTGGTATTGGTTGGTCTAACTGAAATGGGACTTCAATCATATTTGTTTTGTTGCTTTCCACAAAGAGTAGTCAGTAGCTTCTGTTGGTGTCAATCTTTCTAAGTAGTCCTGTATTGATTGGATTATAGCAGAGTTTAGCATAACTTTTAAGTCTTATGTTTCTCCATTAAATACACGTTTATCATTTGGATATCGTAACTTTAATTGTCGTAACTGTCTTTATCAGCAGTTTTGCTTCTTATACTCCTTTGGGAATGTTGCACTGCACTATCTAGCTCTGAAGTGGTTTTTAAATATATATATATATATATATATATATACAGTAGTGTGTGTGTGTTTTTATACTTATTAAACATGGAAATAAGATTATATTAATAAATTTTTCTTTTTCAATTAATGTACTCGATTAGGCATAGACTCAATCAAATGTTGGCAGATTTTATCCAGTACTTTCGGGTTATATTATACTATATGTCATTGATGGAGGTCTCTATTGCGCCTAAGGTACTGCAATCAGCCTTTCTCAATATCGCCTCCATTGTCGCCCACAAATTTCCAATTGGATTACTATCCGATTAATTTACTCTCATTGGATCCTTTAATCCCTTGTGGGATATAGGGCCAGTGTGCGATGCCGCAAAGCGGATTCATTGACCATTACGGGTTCACACGAGTGGTCAGGTCATGCTAATGTGCTGTGCTACTCATATTGGAGCTACTGTACTCTAACACTCACAACACATCCACGATGGTTAGGAGTCTTAATTTGACCTGACGCGACTCTAAGAACTTTTCAGGGCAAATGCGCATAATTTTGAGATATCTCTATGCACCGAGATCTAACTTCCTATTTTATATTCGGAATCGTGAATCATCAAGTGTCACACTTATTGTTCTATACCGGGTGCGTGTGTATATGTTAATGACATTAATGTTCCGTTATTCCAAATCAATAACCTTTTTTTCAGAAATAAGCTATTAATAGCAAGAGGAACCTACTGATGAACCTACACATCAGTATACTGCGCCGAATTCATCATCCCAACAACTGGGCATAATGGTTATCAATATCAATTAAAGCAGCCCCATAACATTTTTGTTATTGGGTTTAACAGTATGAGCAATGTGTTTTGTTTGTATTGGCTCACCTTTGCTACGACGCATATTTTTTGGCCCATGCCAATGTTTTAACCTTCATTTTTGCCATTTGCCCTTCCGTACAAATTTTTTCACTCATCAGCAATTTGACTCTGAGTCATAGTCGTGTATTTACTCATCGTAATATTTTTTTCGCGAACTTTTACCGTTAAGTCCATTATTACAAAATAATTTTTATTTATATTTGAAATTGAGTGAATATGCATTCATAATAAAAATCAAGTTGTAACTGCGAATTTAAATTGATATAAAATGGATGATGCAATATGTCAAAGGTGAATACGTAAATGGCTAGAAAATAGTCTTAGAAATAATATAGAATTAGTCCCAAAGGTCAGCACGACCGAGAAGTAGGTATACAAGAGGGGAGAGCGGCAAATCCGGCCGCTCGAGCAGCCCGGGTGGCAGCAGGTGCTGCGTGCCGACGGATCGACTTATTGTTATCTGTCCCTTCTTTTTTTAAGAAATATTCCCTTTCCCTGCCTATGAAGACCAGAAAGGAGTTGTGTACGCAGCCGGATTGGATATGTGAGTAAAATTCACTTTTTTACGGTTTTTCACAAACAAAAACTTTAATCGCCTTTTTCTTGAAACCACGTTTTTTCAACTGGGTGACACTCTTATTTAGAAACTATTACACATATCAACTTTACTCTTAAAATGTCTCTCTATTGTCGGAACTACAACCTAAATTATTATTATTAAAAAATGTTATAAACAATTAAAAGTGAAAAAAGGGTAAAAAAATTAAAAAAACATTTTTCATTGTAGTTCCGACTATAGCCAATGTGATACAGGATAAGAAACGGTTTCGATTTTCGCTTTCAGACGATTCGTTGTTGAGTTATCGTGTCACCCACCAACAAAAAGGACGTGTATCAGCAGCCATTCCAAAAAAATCAATTAGTATTTATATATGTCTTTCGTCTCGCATCAAACATTCTTGATATTCACCAACTAGTCTAGTCTAGAAGATTGTTATCAAACAAACAAACTACTAGGCACAAGTTGGACAAAACTCGAAATGTTATGTTACACAAATTATTTATCTATTTTGCACAGCCAACACTTTTGCCTCGTATTATCTGGTTTTTCGAAATAAAATTGCTTTGAAGTGTCTGTGGCTTTGTGAACAAAATACAGATATTTTAGGTATTTTTTTATCAAAAATATTTGTCGGGTTTTTTATTATGATTTTAAGATTTTCTTGTGATTATTATGTATTATTATTACATTATTAATAATATATATTTTTTGATTTCAGGGTTTTCCCAAATAATCGTCACACTGGCAGCCCAGGGTAATACGGTGCCGCCCGTGCTGTGGCGACATAGACGAAAAGCCGGTGAGTTTTTTTTTTTTATAATATATAAGAGCATTCTATAGTAAACTCATAAAATCATAACCATAGACTAAATATATATGTGTGTATGAATATATACCATATAAAGTATATACATAGTCTCCATTGTCCAAATATGCTCGTTACGCGGTCTGTCAACGTCAAAACAATGTATCCGATTACAACATCGTCCGTGCGTCCGTCGCGTCTGATAAAGATTCCAAGTATTTTTCATGGATGGTAAGCGTGTAACCTGACTATATTTACAGTATCGTATTTTTTTTGGAATATAATTCTTAATTAGTATGATGATTATGTCCCTGTGTGTGATTTTTTAGTATATAGAAATAGATATTCATTTAAAGATGAACCCCTACGTAATGTGTGTTATTCCCATTATAATAAAACAAAATAAAGAGTTTTTTCAAATAGAAATATAAGCAATTTTTCAAATTGGTTTATATAAAGATGATATCAATTTATACGAGGCAATGCCCGAAGCCATCGCTGTTCTTTGATCAGGTTTTGCCAAAAATATAAAGAAAAACATCAATCGAAGGATAATGAAGCGATATTTTAAGTACTTTTTAGAATAGCATCCTCAATCACAGCACGATATAACTAAATTACAACGTTTTGCTTGGTTGTGTATATGTGTATGAGCACATATCCATGAACATTGAACGATTTTAGGGAGAAGTGATATCAAAATGTGCGTATGTGTGTGTGTGTTGGTGGCGTATGCCACAAGAAGGAGCTCGTTAGTAGTTATATACTATTTATAACTTTTTTCATATGTATACAGATTGATGTATGCCCTGGCAAATTTCCCAGAAATGTTTGCTTTTAAATTTGTTTTTTGGCCATTAATAGATATTTTTCGCGCATTTCATCCGACTCTTACTTATTTTCGGATCTATTATAAAGTACCGCCTATTTGTTTATTTGTATAGTACAGTATTTTGTGAATATATATGCGTAGACCACTATGTACATTGTACATTTATACATATATAATAGCATACTTATGCCGTCGTTCCGCCAGCGCACTTGTCGTAATGCCATGAGCATGATCCGCACGCACTGACCTTTTATACATCATTACGGATCGACTTAAGCATTTTCAGAAAAGTATGTTGTGGAAATGCACAACAATTTGAATACATATAAATGTATAGCGATTACTATTTAAGTGTGGATGTGGATTGTCATATTTTTCTAAATACGAGAAATAGAAATTGTGACATGGTGGTATTGTCGAATGTGTAATAGAATGTTTTTAGAGTAGAGGTATATTGAATGTAAATACCTTACAAAAGCTTTTGTCAAGCTAGGAGTAGAGTATTTGTATGCACTTAGTCAGCAGGATGATCTGTACAACTATAGTTCATGTTCATATTGTATAGGATTTACTGGTAATTGTATTTCTGAAAATAAATTAATCAGTTTATGTGGTTGTTTGAAGTAATAAGAATGTAAAAAATGCTTTTTCTAATATAAAATATTTGCGTCATGGAGATGAACTCAGTGAATAATAAATAACAAAATCACCATTTACAATATTGAGGATTATTCCCGCAAATCAACTATGTAATATGTACAGAATCGCTTTTAAAACGTATTAAGGTATGCAAAATAGATTAAATATAAAGATCCTGTTAAAAATTGATAATTAAATTAAAAACAAAACTTAAAAAAAAATAATTTCTGGGGACTCATAAACATTCAATTATAGGAAATTTTAGTATTATGAGATTGTTAAAATGTATGTATATACATTACATTTTCTACATAAAAGATTGTATTTATTATTAATCTCTGCTGCAAAATTAACAAATCATAAATTATTAATTATAATTACAGTTTAAAAAAAAATATTAAAATTTTGTCAATAAAAAGATCAATTTTTACAGTTTTTTTAAAAAAAAATCAAAGTTTGGTCAAAACTACAAAGTTTCATAGTTTTATAATACAAAATTTCAAAGTTTCTTCAAGTTTTGTAAAAACTTTAATTTGTTTGGTCGAAAAAAAAAATTACACAACTGCTTTGTTTGACAAATTTGTACCTTTAATTAATCTAAAATTAATTACTAACACATGCACATGGTCCAGAGATGGAACGTGATATGGCTCACAGAATATGGAGACGATCAGGGTTGAATACAGATTGGCCACTATTTGTAGAACTTAGGTATTTGGCAAAACGTTGCGAGTATACGCCGAAAGCCAATTAATTTGAACCAAAGCTCATTCCCTTTCTGTCTTCCAAAGAACTCTGGCGGAATATTGGATCTATTGGAATCAGCCCTTGATGTTGAGTTAATGAACAAGCATTTTACCACTACACCAAATACTATGACAATGATTGAATAATAAAATTAAAAATATGTTTTTTTAACAAACTTCGATTTTTTTGCAATTCAATTATATCAAAATAAATTAAAGTTTCATTAATTTTTTTAATTTTTTTTATAAAATACTCTTACCTGCACAGTATTGACAACAAATTTCAAAATTTGGACATAAAAGTACAATTAAATTCAAAGTTGTATCAAGTTAAGTCATTATTTTTCAAAAATTCTTCAAATACATTTTTACGATTTGTCTGAAAATATGTTTGATCAAAAAAGCACATTTTTACATTTTATGTTTTCGTCACAAGCTCAATTTGGCTTTGTCAAAAAATTACGTTTGAAATAGTTTGGTCGAAAAATAAAAAATGTCATTTATTATTGACGTTGCAAAAATAAGTTTCATTTGTTTTACTGGTAATAACATACATATTTTTAAAAACAAATTGTTATATAGTGTTCTACAACAAAAACAAATAAGCAAAATTAAAAAAAGTTCATTTGAACACTTAGAGGCCTAACATAAGAACTAATGCTTTATATTTTTTTATATTGGAGCGACTACTGTGCTCTAACACTCACAACACATCCCCGATAGTTAGGAGTTTTAATTTGCCCTGACGCGACTCTAACAACTTTGCAGGGCGCATCCGCGAATATTTTTGAGATATCTCTATTTGCTATTTATATTCGGAATAGTGAATCATCAACGCCATCATACACACTTATTGTTCTATACAGGGTGCGTGTGTATATGTTAATTGATGGCATTAATGTTCCGTTATTCCAAATCAATAAACTTTTTCAGAAAGAGGCTATTAATAGCAAACAAACAACAAAAACAAATAAAGTAAATAAAATAGACATTTATTAATTTTACTAAAAATATATATTTTAAAGAAGAGCTGGAACGGCATTCACCATCCGATACAACTCACAATGTTTATAAAATTTACTTAAAATGTTTATGTTTTTATATATAGTATATAAGTACCTCTCATCGGGAATATTAAATGTTTTCTTGGAGAATGCGTTTGTTAATGCGCATTGAATTTGTGTGCTGTTAATATAAATAGCACCGCTGTTTATGCATTTTTGACATCTGTCATATCTATTTTTTTTATTATTTATCAGCAACCGTCATAGTAGACGTCAAAAACAAAAAAAAGTTCGTCTAATGCCTTGCGTTAAATAGAAATGTGCTCTGCAATATCGACTTATTATTCTAATCTGTCATTTATCATGATTTGAATCCCAGTACCGGTTCTTTGAAAATAACAAAAAAAAAGTTTAATCAATTTTAACAGAATATAGAGCCATTTAAGATATATAAATAAAATATATATAAATATAAATAGAAATGTGAAATAAAAATATGAATATTTACAATATTCCAACAACTAAATTTCTTTTTTTTGCTTATAATGTAATGTTAATTTTATAAAAATGTTTACCATTTAGTTTCCCTAAATATATTTCTTATTTTTCCAACAAAAAAAAATATAATAAAAATATTAACGGATTAACGGATTGGATTTTAATTGGCTTGCATTTTCAAACGAGCAATTATTTCAGTCTTCTCTATTCAAGCTATTTTCGGGTCCGGACTCGTAAAACTCTTTTAAACTGAATTGACAAACGATTCTTAACCAGGTCCAGACGTGTTTTTCGGTTCTTTAGTTGAATATTTGCATGAGATTGCCGAAATATATATATATATACAATTTTTATATTCATTTAAAAAAAAAAACAAAAACATTAAAGATGTACAAATATTGAAATTGAGTAAAAAAATGCTCATGCACATATTCTTGTGAAGAACAATAAAACAAGAAATATGTTTGTGAAAACTAAATACATTTTCATTTAAAAAAACAACATTAAAGAAGTACTAAAAAATATTGAAAATTAGTATCCTGTAAGGACATACAGATTGCAGATGAGATCCCGAATCCCATCTAGATGCCCTGCAAACAGGCAGCATGTCCGCCTACGGATGCTAATATTAGTATATTAATATTATTAGTATAAGTTAGTGTTGTCCGATGTATGTATATATGAATAACGCTACGGTTCATAGATGGCGTTCATAGATAGCTACATATTTTGGTAAATAATAAAATAGGTTTAACTTTTTTATTATTAATGTATAATTATTATTATTTATACATAAATATACAGTTGTATTTTTTTAATTTAATTCTGATACATAGGCGTCCATTGCCTAAGCTAAAAATTTTGAAATAAGTTACAGTTTTATATACGCAAATTCTGTAACCTGAAATCACACTCATTTTGACTGATATTGTTCTAAACAAAATAGTAAGTAGTATAGATCGAATAATAAGAATTTAAAATACATACTTTTATATAATCTATTTCTTAAGTACCTCATGGATATCTGTAACTCCTACATGAATGAATCGTCTCTCTCGTACAATTGTATGTGTATTCAAAATAACATTTAATTGTATTATAAATAAATATTTTATCTTTATGTGTATAAAGATCTCAATTTAAAAGATGTTATCGAGTTTTTCTCGAACAGACCTTTCATACTGTACCCAGAAATAATTTGTTAAAACAACAAATCTGGATATATTTTTAAGTGTTATTTTAATTTATTCAAATCATCCATTTTAAGAAGTTTTCACGATTTCAAATCCTACATACATAGTAAAATAAAAAAGGCAGTTTTCATTATCATTTTGCAATCTAGATTCCAATTCATCCAAATCTTCAATGGTAATTATTTTTAAATTTGAGGGCATTGCGTGAGAGTCTACAACTTCTTCTTGTTTTTTACCCATTAAGTTCACAACAACATTAATGGAACGTTCGAATGATAGAATACTGGGCTGTTGAATATTTTGTGGCAGAAGAAAAATCAACAGTGGACAGTGACGACAATTCAGCTAATTTAAATAAAAAATATTATATATGTTATGTATATTGCATTTCGAAAGCATATATAAAAATACTCAAGTTTCACCAAGTTTGTATTTAAGGGTTGGCTCTGGTAGCAGAAGACAAAATAATCGGCAGTGGAGTTAGACATTTTGTGGTAGAAGCTAAACAAGCAAGCGCGAAGTCAGACTGGAATTTGGGTCAAGTTGGACGCATCTGGTTTTATTTGGATCGTGTTAATTATTTGCATACTCTGGATCAGATAACGAACTGGAAATTAAGGTTGGTTGTTTGCATTTTTGGCATTTTGTGGAAACATTCAATATTAATATATTATGCCTGTGTCCCGTTCACCAACACATGCTGTTTCACCTCCTCACCTTCGATCTGAAGCTCCTGGAATTAGATCTGTCAACGACGAAACGTCAATGAATGTCGATAATGCAGATCAAGCTTCTAAGCGTCGGCACGGTGATAATGATGTGTTTACAGTCAACAAAAATGGTATTTGATCGCAAAATTTGATTCCAATAATTTAATGATGTTTTCACAATTAAAAATTGTATTGGAAGACAACGAAATCTTGAAAAATGAAATGATGGTGTTAAAAGACGAATACTGAAATTTGAAGAGCGTTTGTAAATGTACTGAAAACTTCGAATTATAAAAAGCTGACCATATTACACTAAAATCTTCGATTGATGATGTACAGAACGCAATTGTGAAATGTGCTGGACCAAACAATTCGGTCACATCGTCAAAAAGCAATAATACATTTGCGAGTAACCTGAAATCTAACCCAGCTGTGATAGTAAAACCAAAAGATATTGCTCAGTCTAGCAAATGTACAAAAAATGCAATTTCAATCGCAATTAATCCAGCCGATATCCCAATTCGTAATGTGCGTATGGCTAGCAATGATGGAGTCGTAATTGAATGCGAAACATCTGCTGCTGTTGAGCAACTACAAAAAGATGTCTCATCAAAACTGAGTGGTG
>JANSTU010022319.1:0-13314 GCA_027564075.1 Bolitophila hybrida
ACTCAAAAGTAGCGTCACTTGAACCTCTGTAACTGGTAAACTAATCGTCGGAGTGTCATGAAATTATGACAGATATCTTTTTAAGGTTGGTATTTCCTACAAATAATATGGATTATTATCTATGTGTCATCCTACGGACTTATTGAGTGATGTGTTAGTCCTATCATTTTAAATGAATCTGAAATTAATCTAAATGATTCTGTTCTAAATTAAGGTTTTGTTATGAACTCAACTTTCAACTGGACTGATCACTGCAAAATGATTTCTGCTAAAATTTATTCAGTACTTCGGTGTTTATGGCCGTATAAGAAGCTTACTTCAACTTATACCAAAATCTGTCTGGTAAAGGCTCTCATCATGCCGTATTTTTGCAATGTGTTGTACATTACACTTTTGCAATTTTAGTCATTTAATAATTATTGTAATTATATGTTACTTATAAATTTTTTGTTACACAACACAATATTTTTATTTTATTCATTACCTACACAATTCTAACTATAGAAACTATATTGTCCCAGACAATATGTATAATTTTAAATAAATAAATAAATAAAAATAAATACATAAAAATATCCTCGGTATTTAATCGATCTATTTATAATTTGTTTTTATTTTAACTGGCAAACATTTACAAAAGTCAATAATCCCACTTAAACACACACTTGAATGCGCATATCCTTGTATACACATATGAAAATTCATTATTCTTTTATTTACAAGCCCCTTTTGAAATGCTGCTCATTCTCTTATTCTTCACGTATGCGTATGTGTGTGCGTTCATCACTTTAAACGATCTTCGCTTTGCGCTTCATCTTCATCGTATGTATATAAATTATCTCTCTACGTAAACATCTTTTATCTGCTTTCATTGTGTCAAAATTTGTTAGGCGTAAAATTCCTAAAATAACATTTAGATTGATGCACATGAATACAAATGCATACATATACAAATATACATACAAATAATATGTATCTACAAGTAATGGATAAATAAGCGCAATCTCTTTTGACATTATATTGCTACTTTTTTCTGTTTTGCCGGTCTTTAAGCCGTCTTCCGTTTACGTTCAAGATTGTATTGGTCCAGGAGATTAGATTAACGAAACATATGTGTTTTTTAAATACATTATAAAAGGGAGTGAAGGGTGAGTACAAAAAATACAAAGAAACATAGTAGTTTGAAGGAACAGGAGTTTTTATTTGCCGTGACCATAGGTCGGCATCGGATGATATCAATATTTGGTAATAATACTGCTAAGCCCGGACTTGGACAGAGTACCCTATTCAATACAGTAACATTTATATGTTACCTTACCTTAGATTTACAAAATCAGATATTATGGAGTTCAGTCATTGCGTTTACATCTCAGTCTATATTCTCGGCATTCACAATTGGATCCAAGACGACCAAAATTCTATATAAACTTGTGGTGTTCTGTATACACAATAAACACAACAAATACACTTTGTTTTATATTATAAAAACACTTAGTATAATGTGTCGTTTATTTTGATCAACCTACTGTTGACTGGGTATAAATAATCGACACACATGCGAAATAAAATCAGTTGTAAATAATCATTCAAAACACAAACTAATATGTTTTAAAATTAAAATAATTAAATCAATCATTTTATATTTTCTTGAATCACAAAAATAAAACCTTTGCGTCCTAAAAACTTTTAAAATAGCAATTAATCATCAAAAACAAAAATAACGACCAGCAATTAGTTTATTTTATTTCGTAATGTCAGAAAAGTTCAAAAGTGCACGCGAGCATCGAACAAATAACAATGTGCGCCCCCGCACCATGCCCCAGATAAGGGTGCTGGAAGAGCATTGTTGTTACCATGCTTTGTTGCCTTTCTATTACTGTAAACATAAGGGACATGCGTTTGCGCAGACTCCCGTATTAGGCTGTATACATTTGGTGTTTAAACGAAACAACGCGGAACGGAGGTAAAAGCCACCCTCGCACGTCTAACTGTTCATTCATGTCAAACATTTAATTTCGAACAATAAAACTCGTGTGCTCGCGCATGTACGTATTTAATGATTTACAAATAGAGTATTATTGTACTCGATTCGTATTGCGTCGTCGGAGTACCTTTTCCACGGCGGGTTTTCCTTCGATATGTAATAGTGTGTGTGTGTGTTTGTGTTATGTTCAATTATATGTGCAATTATATTGCTGAAATTGGACGTGTATATGCGTGCGTGATGGCAATCAATGTCTGTCAATATGGAGCTTTATAACCGTACAAAAACACTGCCGTCCATTGAATAAAGTTGATTTCCGGTTTTTCTGTTGTTTGGAATCGAGCGCACTTTTATAACACATATCGAATGTGCACGCGCGTGCACTTCGGACAGGATAATTATATTGTTTATAATTTATGTTCAATAAATACGAATTCATTTTTCGAGAGGGCATATAAAAAAAAATAAAAAAATTAGTACATGTTTTTTTGAAAATTTTTTTTTTTAAGATTTTCTAATTTTCGAAATAATTATGTTTGTAAATGAACAATTTATAAATAAATACCGAAATTATAGAAATTCTAATTTAAAATTTGCCTTAACCCTGAATTCATTTCTAGCTAGTCATTGCATGCGCAGTAACGGCTAAATATGTTCACGCTTTCAATTATTTACTATCTGCGGCCCATTGAACTGGAAAGAATGATTGTACGAGTAAACCCCTTTTTATTATACACTTAAACATTTCAACTGAACATCAGTTGTACTTATAACTATTTCAATACTGTAAATAATATACGACAACAATTTAAACTATATGTAGCGATTGCACGTGCTTTTTCCGCGCCACCGAAAAGGGTTGCACATTTATATAAGTACAGTTTGTATATTATATATGGATGCGCTTTTGGATTACAAATTGTAAACGGTATATATTTTAATTCGTGTGTAGCCGGTATTTTGTTCGTTTCAATAAACACTTTGTACGGGCATTCGTATAATTGATTCAATTTTAAAATGCTGTTAAAAAGGGGTGTGTTGACTGGTGTGTTGGTTGAAAAATTAAAACATCTTTAAAGTGTTCTTTTTGCTCTGAAGTTGCATATATTTTATCGTAAAAATACAATTCCAAAGAATTTACGTCTACTTTCTCATTGTCAAATTTAACTCCAACTTGTTGTTTAAATCTGTCCTAAGTTTTATCAATATCATTTAAATCGCCTATAACAATTAAATTGAATTTTTATTTGTCATCTCAATAACTTCCATGTAGTTGTAGTAATAACAAGCAATAAATAATAAAAAAACTATTCCATAAATATTATTATAATTGATATTTTAAAAAGGGACACTAAATTCGGATGTTTAAAAAATCATGGCAAAAATGCACTTTATGGGGCGTAAGAGAAAAAAAACAACAACAAAATGTTCTATTTTACTACCTGATCATTACCCTTTTCTTTTGGCGGTCACCCCCCTATCACCCTTTTAAGTGGCTTTAAAGTTTGATCAAAATTTCAGAATAATGCAATTTAAGGGGGGTTAAGGGGGGCTAGAGGGGGTCGAAATATAAAAAAAGAAATCGGAAAATCCTTAAGGGAGATAGGTGCAAAAAGGTAATGTTTTTCTCCCCTTCAGTGGAGATGTATACACATTTCAAAATTTAACAAAAAAAGTCAGTTGTTTGAAATTACCGTGTGTCGCTTGAAAATCATACTTTTTTTTATAAATCGCATCTTTCATATAACATACCATTTCAACGTACTTGAAAATTAATTCAAGTCATACATAAAAAACCATAAAAAAACAAAAAAAAATGGCGGATTGAGGGTCATGGAATAGTACCCCATAGCCAACACCCTTTGAATCACGCTTAAGGAAAACAACCCTTGGGAATAGCAAATAGAAGGCGATGGCCTTATTCCCCCTATCTCCCTTAAGAATAATTGGATTTAGTTAATATTTTAAATTATAGGTATTGAAATTACCTATCGATTAGTACCCCCCACTAAACCCCTTTAAATGTCATTTTTCTGAAATGTTGGCCAAACTTTAAAGCCCCTTAAAAGGGTGATAGGAGGGTGACCGCAAAAAAAAAAGAAAAATGATCAAATGATTAATCGGTTTACAATACCATTTTCGTATGTCGTTATCAGCTAACATGTGAAAATGGTTAATCTAAACGATTGATAGTAAAAATAACCATTTGTCGGTTAAATTAACTATAAAGTTGGTTATCACAACCATCGAGGTTAACCATTTTTATAGTTAAACTTACAATTTATACGGTATATGTTACACATATTTTACTAGTTAATTGTACCATTTAAATTGTAAAAATAACCATCGATGGTTAATTTTAATATTTAAATTTCAAAATAGAGCATTTTTTATTTTAGTAATACAATATTAAAACCCATTTTTTTGAATTCTACCATTTAAATATATAAACAAGTGTCTCTATCTCATTGGATCCTGTAATACTTTGTGGGACATAGGGCCAGTGTGCGATGTCGTTCTATACTGGGTGCGTGTGTATATGTTAATTGATGCCATTAATGTTCCGTTATTCCAAATCAATAACCTATTTCAGAAATAGGCTATTAATAGCAAGAGGAACCTACTGATTGAAAGTGCTACATTTGAAAAACACTTCGGTCTGCCGGCCGGGATTGAACCGGCGATCTCCTATAAGCCAATCCAACGCGTTAATCCACTCGGCTATGGCTATGGTTAAGTATAAGTATTTATTTGATCCATTTTCATTCATCAGTCTGAAAAATAATATTGTATTTAACATTTTTAAAGTTTTTTTTTTCAGAAAAGATTTCTTACCGAAATGTCTATTCAGTATTATATGAAAAAGAAGGTGTGAGCTCAAAATGGCAACTAAGCGCCTAGCAAAAATAAATAATAAATGAAAATAGAATATCTAATATAATACAATGTCATTTGCTGCTGTCGTCTGTTTTCCTCCATATCACACAGCCACACAAAACTAACAATGTATAAGGACACAGAATCTAAACAAAATATGTCTAGACGAACTAACTGTACATGTATTTAAAACGGCACTGAAAAACAAACGAAGAGAGAATCGCATTTTGCAATGAACAAGTGTGCGTGTAACGAATAACGAGAAATGAGACAAGAGAGTAATAGAGTATAATATGCGAAGATGACTTATATTTGAGCGCCGATGCACGAGCACTATATATATATATATATATATAGCGAGCAATATATATATTATTACGTATAGCTAATATAATTAAGGATATTTAACAAAAATGGGAAAATAAACTATTTTAATTGTTGACATATGACTTAACCATCAATTGTATTTATAACCGTACAGTATGGTTAGTTTACAGTTTCTTAGTGTAATACTTCCTCTACAACAGCACCGATTCGGCTGCGTACTGATACTGGTCCGGTGATATGTCAAGTGCCATATATACATATATTGTGAGAAAATCCTCCCCTATACACAAATCATATTTACCATATCTTCTTTTCTTCTTTATTCAGATTCGATTCATGATATATAAAAAGTATTTAAATTATCTATCGATTTACCAACCCCCACATTACATCTTCATCCCTTTAACTTTCCGTGGTCAACAGTGTTCCCAAACTTTAAGCAAGAATTACTATAAGTTGTTGACGCGCGAGAGGACTGGCCTTCCCCATTTGTGAGAAAATAGCAAAGTAGGCCGAATCGCAGCAGTAGTCCCTACCTCAGTGGCAGTTAGTCAGAAAACGTGAACGATCGCATTTTGTATAACTGCAGATGCGTCAACAACAAAGACCTCACTGCAAAACAGTGTTTACAAGGATTCTGGGATTCTTGACACATATGAGCGACATTATTTGCGGAAGAGGATCTGCAGCGAATTGCAAGGATCACAAAATTTCGCAACTCCTCGAGCAGTCGCCCTATGTGTTAACAGTACAGGATGTTTTTATACAGCGAATGTGCTGAAGAACAGTAAATTTCGTTTATAAATACATTTTTTATGTATTTTCTGAAGTAATTTTAAAAAAAAACGCTATTTTTTTATTTTACTCCGAAATGGACCCTCTTCAGATATCAAAATAAATACCTTTTTTGGAACGCCCACTTTGAAGCTATGATATATAAAAGTATCACCCTAAAATTTTATGAACAAAATATAAAAAAATTTGCCAGAGTTATGATTTTTTAAGTAAAAAATGTAATATGCTGATTTTTTTCATTCGGAACGATACGGGCAACGCGGCAATCATTTAAACATTGTGACCACTGTGTTATTCCTAGGAAGTGTGCCCGTCAAACATTATTGTGGGCTGGGTATAGTCCGGGAACACTTTATCGTTCTTTTCCACGGACTTCTTATTCGTTCTTTATCGTATACTAAGTTCGATTGTACGTAAAAGAGTGCTCTGAATGTTCGTACTTTTAATAATTAATAATAATTAATATTAATTAATATTTTTTCGTATAAACGCATTTAGTAATAAACATTTACCTTTTACTATAATAATATGTTTTTATTATATACATTTAAAATATTAAAAAATATATTTATTTTGAGAAGGAATTTATAAATAACAGCAATTTCATGTATATAAATTAAATGTATATACATTTATTTAATAAATGTCCTTAAAAGCAAAGTGTTTATCTAATATTAACAGTCGAAATTCATTGTAATCAAGTTAGTTTAGATATTGTAAAAAATAACTTTATTTAGAATTGTAACATAAAATTGTATTCATACGTCCAAAGCATTTCAATATGAAATACACAATATCAAATTCACCACCCGAATACACATACACATGTACATACACATTTCTGTACAACATAAACTAGCAAGACGATACAACGGTACATCACTTGCAACGAATAATATTGTAATATTGCAAATCAATATATAGTATTATATAAAGCGGCACCGCGTGGTCGTCATTGTGTAACAAATAAATAAATCGTAAAAACTATTCAGAGTTGTTCGTGGTCCTTAAAACTTAGAGCTATCGTAAATAACTTATTACTTACATAAATTTTGCCAGAGACACACGTATTATATACACGCCGGCGGCATTACAAAATAAATGGTTCATAAATGAATCCTCGAGTTAAAATAAAACACGAGGATTAGTACGTAATTTGTACGAGTTAACTCATGGAATAATTTCGTAAAGAAATCAGGCCTTAGAAAGTCAAATAACATACACACGCGTGATAGATATATAAATCCAGCGTTTACTGCAAAAAAATACACGCACACACACTCCAATTTTATAAACAAGCGCACACACACCATGAGGGCTTATTGTTTATATTTATGTTATACGCGTCGGGGGCTGAACAACACTCACGATTTTACGTCCGCGAATTAAATTTTGACGACTGCGTGCTAGAGAAAATGAATGACGAATGACACACACACACACACCGTGAATCGGTGACTTGCTCAAACATGTCAGTTAACGGAGAGTCTTGTTGTTACGTGTAGTAGTCAACTTTTACCGTGTACGTACGAAAAACGATATTCTTTCACGTAAATAAATATCGAACCATTCGGCAACTATGATAAACAATTAAACGGTTGACAACCGTTTGGATGTACCCAATTTATTAACAACTGTTAACTGTCTTTCTGGTTTCGCAGATTTTTAGAGTTATTCCACATTTTTTTTTGTATGTGACAATCTTGCGAATTTATAAAGACATGTGTGTAATGTGTGATTTGCAACGCATCGCAATAAAATCAATGTACGCGCGAGCGTTTGAGGAAAATTGGTGCGTAAAATATGAAAATTTATTGCCATTTAAGTTACGGTTAAATTGCTCAATTACGGTATAGCGTATATTGCGTATTTTGTCAACCCTTTGGATTGTTGTTGAGGCAAGCGTGCGCGTCTGTGCGAAAATCTCTCCCAAAAACAGATATGTCATTGTTAACATGGCCGCATCATAAATGTTATAGGCTATGCGCCTTATAATATCATATTATTCAACATATTAATCTGTTTGGTAAATAAATTAATTTCGACACAGCATACGAATATGCAAATATTGGAATAGGTGTGAAAATTTCAATTTTACATCCGAGTGCTCCTTTTTTTATATAATTTGTGGTACATGTATTATAATAGGGCATTGAGATGTTTTACGGAAGCGCACCCCTTTTACCGATTGTTTGTTTGAACAAGAACGCACGGCACCGACGACACGACCGTTTTGATGGGCATCTAAGCGTCAGCGTCGGTCGGTATATGTAAATTAGGGATGAAACGCTAATTCGATGTGCAAACAACTTATATATTCGATGAATCTATATAAGACCATTGATAAATGATAGTTTTGTGAGGAATTATAGTTTTTCATCGATTTTTTATGTGGGTTTTAATATAATATGACTAATATGCTGTTTCCATTTCCATTTTAAATGCAACCTTTTTATTCGATGCCCTTGAATCAAGCCTTCTCCATTTTAATAGACATTTCTCGGTACAAATTAATATTTCCTGATGGGAATCCGTCCAGATGACCCCCTCGCTCTTATCCCGTATTTATATAAATTAAATTCCTTAAAAACCACTTCAGTATTCGTATTTGCGTTATTTGTGACCCCGCATTCACTCTTTGCTAGCAAAAATATTTGATTAATTTAAATTGTTGATCGACAGGGTTTTCTCCAGAAAAACCAACCGGGAAAAATCACGTACATGCTTTAGATATATATACAAATATAGTTAATGGGGAAATCGTGCAGTCTGCAAAATACACCAAATAATATATACGAAGATTGCAGAGGGTTCGTCGAGCGCGGCAGGGTTAAACGTCATCTATATAAATTGAAATATCAAAGGGCGCGCGCACACACATATGCACAGAGTTGTGTTTTATCATGTAATACGTAGGACGAATTATTGCGGAATTAAGGATGCACACGTGCGATGAGCCCGCGAGTATATCGAAGACGTGTAAGAAAAACGTGCATGCTCTTCAGACGCAGCGTGTTGGGGATTTTGGGGATGAACGATAAAGTACTTATTGTTTATTTTAAAAAACAATATGTAGATTCGTATATAATCCAGCAAACAAAATAATAATTGAATCGAATCACAATTTTTTTGTCGAATTCCGATCGTTCCTTCGATGTGCGCTGGTATATATTCATTGTCTGCCGCAGCGCGAAACTTCTTGTATCCAGCAGCGAAACGGCTGTCAATTTTCTGACACGCTCTGAATGGGCTTAGCAAAGGGGCTCTATGATTTCTGGTATTACCGGCATACGCGTAAAGTCAGGGTCAAAATCTATTATCGAAATTGTTTGACAGCAACAATAACATAAATTCGCTACAGGATATCAATTATGAGTTCTTGACGGGGGTATATACTATATATATATTTAGTTGTATTGTTATCCGGGTGTCGGGTGCTTAACCTATATATTACTGTATATACGCATTGAATTTCGGTATATTTACAGTTATTAGACAAATATCCTGGGATTATATCTCCAGCAAAAAAATTGGTATTTTTTGTGTAATTTTTGTTTTTATTTTAAGTGTGTATAACATAAACTTAACATAACATAATGTTTAATTCCGCGCATAAAAATGGTAATGTATGTTTTATATATACAATAATTAAGAATTTTTTTTTATATTAAAATATTTGTGACATAACCTTAAAACATAATACACGTAATTGCCATTTACAGTTATTATGTTGCTTTATTTGTCAAAAATAAATAAAGGAGAAAAAACGCTGATTAACGCAATATGACTTTTTCCTAATAATATTCACCCTTTCCATCAATTCCAATTGTTATTTTTTCTCACAATGCTCATCACCCAGCAGCTAACACGTGTATCATATGCGTCACAAACAAAAAGCAACTTTTTTGTGATGCGTACGTTTATTATTTATCTAAACGATAAACGCTGTTCGCACCCTTTATCGCGTGTGTGTGTGTGTGTGTGTGTATCGTGTTTTTCTAGCGTTTTTACAGATTTTTGGAAATGATACAGTTGTTAATGACCCTTGGGCGTAGCTGTATGTATTAATGTTCCGCGATACGGACAATCAATCTCATTTTCTGAAGGTCTATTATCGGAATTTGATGAGCATTCTGTGTTATTTTTGGGTGAAATGTGAGTTTTTGGTACTTTAATTTGTTTGCAGATGTTCGCTAGGGTTCAATTGAATATGTGAACTATATAGGATATTATAGAATTTTAGCCATTTTTATGGAGCGCGAATAAATGTATATAGGTAATTGGGTGAATTAATGTCTCTAAAATGATTTTAGCAAACCCTTTTTCTGACAACGCAAATGTCGCGTGGAACTGTGGAATTATAGAATTGCTTTAAAAATGAGTGAGGTTAGATTATGTTGGAAATCATTCATCTGCACACGTTATTTATAATTTATGATCATCATGCGCGGACCGGTTTCAGCGTGCGTTCACATTGTTTCCAACTGTATAGTGTATGTATATAAATGTGTGCACACAAGTTAACCCTTTCGTGCCATTCTAATTCAATATGATGGGGCGTGTCTGACAAATGGACATGGACTAAACCCGTGTGGCGATATGTGTATTGCTAAGGCGCAAAAAAGTGTGATATAGGTCAAAAATATGCTAATTTCATGTGAGCAGGACGTGCATCCATTATATATACACGTTTAGTTTGTGTATACTCTATTGCGACTTGGGAGTGACTCACGCATTAGCACAGTTATCTGAATGTAGCCTTTATTAACTGTATACTGTTTTAAAATATACGCCCACTTCTATTATTAAAAAAAGCAAAAGGTCATTTACAAAGTGATTAAACGAAAACTGCGTGTGTGTACAATGAAATGTATAAGAAATGCTGTCTGTCAGGCTATACATAGTTATAAATAACTGTTCTTTGATTTTCTGTGTTCCCCTTTCTGTTTGTTATGTTATATACGATTTACGGATGACTCGGTAGAATGTCGGACATACGCTAAAAATAATGATATGTCACTGATGATTGAATAAATTCGAAAATTATGCTTTTTTAAACACATGGATAAATACGTTTTATGACAAATGGTTCAATAAAGATAGGTTAAGGAATATTTGCAGTACATTCTCCTCACCAAATAATTTGGTGACGAAAATGAACTTGAGAAAAAAGTTGTTGGCCTACGAACCAAATCCATAAAAACAATAATGGTTATAAAACAACTTGCATTGCCACGGCCCGGACACGAAATACGGCAACGACATAAGCTACGAATAAAGGAAAACGATTCGAAAATTGCGACGTGGAACGTGAGAACATTGTTGCAGCCAGTACCCACTTTATAGGTTTCAGCTCACAGTGAGTGGATTTTGACAAGAAATTGAGAAGGCTTTAAATACTATGAAACAATTTAAAATCAAATATTTCAATATAAAGCAAAAAGTCAAAATGTGAGCATGCTAACGAACAAGCAAAAATCGCTCACAAACTCACGTGAGGTAACCCTGAAAGTGGGTACTTTGACAGATACGCTTTTAGTAGTACTGTTTAAATTAAATAATCTGAGGACCGGTTAACCGTTTTATAAAAATCTGGCTAACCGAAAGACCGGTCCGGACCAGTTTTCGGAAAGACCGGTCTGCACCGAAAGACCGATACGCGCCAAAATACCGGTCCGGCCCAAGCCCCGGGCCGGACCGGTCTTTCGATATAACCGGTCGCAGCGAAATACAATATTTAATACAATACAATTTAATTCAATATTTAATTATTTTATTTTAATATTAATATTTTAGGATTCCTGAGAAATTTAGAGATTACTATGAAGTGAGATTTTAATGTATTTTAAACGGGCTTACTGAAAGACCGAGCTGAGTTGAAAGACCGTTTATACGGTCCCGGTTAAAAAGACCGCTTTTAATTTAGGACCGCTCCGGTTAAAAAGACCGTGTTTTCAATGACGACCGTTTTTAGAATATTATGCAAAGACTGTTTTCGAGATATTTTGACATGGAATTTCAAAATAAATCCAACAAATTCCTTCGTATAAAATAAAAAAAAATTAAATTGATTTCAGTGAATTCAATATTTAATTATTTTATTTTAAAGAAATATTTATGCAACGTTTTAGGATTCTTGAGACAATTAGAGATTACTTTGACGTGTTTTTCAGTGATTTTATTTTATTTTAAAAGGGCTTTACTTATTGTTATTGTTGTTGTAAAGGCACTTAGTGACAAAATTCACACATGAAATATTGACAAAGAATTCACATTTTTGGTGACGAAATTTCGTATTTTTTTCCTAGAATCAAATTCAACCTAAAAATATACATAATGGCACCTGGTTATCACGAGATGGTAAAAAAAGACAATCAGATTGATTGATGGTCGACACTGTTCATGAGTTATGAATGGACAAGATGGAGTGTAAGAGGAGATAAAAGATATAAAGATGTTTGCAAATTTTCTGTATTATCTTCAAGAAAACAAGTCAGTTGTTAGCATAAGCGGATGACATAGACCTAGTGGTAGGAGTGGTGTGGCTTTAAAAATAATGTTTGCGTTATTAGAATGTGGTACCTCACCGTTAGGATTAGATCTGAACAAGGTTAAAACCAAAAACATAGTTACATTTACATCAGTTAACAACCCGAGCACTTATTTAGCACTGGGAGAAAAATGTGTATCTTGGAACACTGGTCAATGGAAGCAAGAAGGAGAAATACATCTTTTTTTGTCATCATAAACTGTAAGTTGTATACTATAGAACTCTAATACGATCAGTCGTTACATATGGATCGGTTGCGTGGTGCCTAAACCAAAAGTGACGAGCTGAAGTTACGAAATGTCTTGTGCATTAATTTCGGTCAATTATAAGCGGTATAATCATTAGTTAAAGCAGATAAGAATAAAGTTCATTGCATCAAAGTCGGAAGACTGCGGATGGAAGAACACCGTGTTCCTGGTAAACTTGTTAACAGTAACCCTGAAGGAAGAAGAAGGCCAGGTAGACCCAAAGCCCGATGGAGGACGCCGCTGTATCTGATCTTTGTCCACTAGGAGTAGTAGATTGGTGAACGTTGGCCAGAAATACTTCCGGTTGGAGGAAGATGCTAGGCGACGCCCAAACCAACAGATGGTAGGTCAAATAAAATAAAAAAGTAAAGTACTTGATCTATCTTTAGCCCTAACCTTCAAAAGACGCGTGTATAATCTTGACAGATGTCGGATCATTAGTTTGTGAATTATAGCATTTTGAGTGAAGCAACTTTTGTTATTGTGAAAAAAATGGATAAAAAGGAATTTCGCGTGTTGATAAAATATTGCTT
>JANSTU010022330.1:0-13314 GCA_027564075.1 Bolitophila hybrida
CAGCCGGAGAACCACGTCCAAAGCGGCCAAAATTGCAAAAGTCGGCTGGTAAGGTTATGGCGTCTGTATTTTGGGATGCGCACGGAATTTTGTTCATCGACTATCTTGATTGACGATTCTTGTGGTTGCCCCAGTATGTGACTATTTTTAAAATAGATTATTGATTTGGAATAACGGAACATTATTGCCATCAATCAACCAGTAATGGTCAATGAATCCGGTGTGCGACCAAGAGATACCAAATAGTATTTATTACTTTACAAATATACAAAAGGTTAAAAATTGAAAGTTTTCAAACTTTATTATGTTCATATTATACTTTACATCGAAATCTTCCAACGCACTCAAAGAAATTTTAATTTTTATTATGATAATTCAATTAAAATAATTTTTATAACTTTTATATTTTTTTTGTTTTTTTAAATAAATTGTGATTTATCTCATTTATTATATTATAAAAACGTTTTATATGTGAATAATACAATCAAATAGTAGCATTTTATCTCATTAATAATCAAAAATCATAGTATATAAAGTTAATAAATTGAATAATTAAATATTATTGCCAAACAATTTTGTTAATATTTAGTTACAGAAAGTATACTTTTATCAGTTTATTAGGCAAGTGTTAACTCTTAAAACGCAATATTGTGTGAATATATTTATAAGTCATTAATCACAAATCAAAACCTCAAAATGGTAATACATCGAATGAATGAATATTTTAATTCTTAACAAAATGTGTACACTTGTCAATTTTGGTAAATGTGTTCCGATTCTACACGTTTAAAGTCGACATTTTATGATGAAAGTGGACACCTGCCCAAAATTTTACTGACTTGGAAAATACAGCCTAAAGCAGAAATGTTTTTGTTTCGGTTTTATTGTCGTCATTTTGTGTGTTATTTATTTTAATGCCGAAACAGCGACTGATATATAAATGTGTCTAAAGTGAACACATTTTAGGTAAGAAAACCAATAATATTGTGTCAGCTTTGTAACAAATTGTTAAATCCTGCCTTTTTTGCATGGTACAACTCAAATTAAGCGTGTATATCGTGCGTTAAAAATTGCATATCGATACGATCAGTTTTTTGGCTGAAAAATATATGTCAATATACAATATATAATAAGAATAATATATAATATAATACAAACTAAATAAATTCACGACGCTGAATAGATATACGATAAATAACAAACAAATAATTTTAAATAACTTGTTTATAATAATAATAATAATAATAATAATTTTTATTATTATTATACTTACATTCATGTTATAATTATTATTTATTTATATTTACGACAAATATAAAAACAACTAAACAAGTAAACAATAATAATACCGCAATAATTGTGCAAGCAGTACCTCCCGATGTTGTGACAGAAAACAGTTGCTTCATAACGCACAGCAACGCACGTACAAAACATTTGGAGTGCGTTCAGAAATAGTTGCTTGATTTCAGTAGATAGCGTTTGAAAAATGTGCTCAGAATCGCTACCCAGTTTTGGTGATTTTAGTCAATTATTAAAGGTTTGTTTTCAATGTTTTTGCATATGTCAATTAAATGTTTTTTTTGAATGTTTTCGTACGTAATCGTTATGATCGCGTCGGGCTCACTATGGAGCTTTGACATAATCTTTACCGGAGTGAATAAATATGAACGAAATAAAAAATAAAAAATTTCAGGCGTAAGTTTTCAACTTGTTTGTACAATACTGAAGATATTTTATTCATTTTATTGTGTAGATGTTCGTTTATTACATAAGTATTAGTGAGTGTAATTTGTTTACTGTAAATGTTAGGCGATCGCTAAATATAGGCAGGCATCAACGCATCATCGGATGCAGCAGACATACGGCGCGGCAGGATTATAAACGCATATGAACGAAGCCGATAAAGGCACAATTTATAAAAGTGCAAATTCTAAAAGTATTTATGAACAAAATTGATCAAAAATTTATAAAAGTAATTTCAAAATGTTGCTCCAAAAAATAAATTCGAAATGGAAATACTGCCATTTCTATTTTAACACACACATATTCCAAAACACACACACATACCCAAACACTAATTAGAAATGTGTAGTTATTACTTTGTAAAATATAAATTAAACGTTTCACATGAGTAGTATTTAGTTGTGCAGTGTTAAATGAAATTCACATTTATTCGGTTCGTCAGAAGACGCTGGAAATATTATTTAAATTGGAATTTATGTGTGAACTGTAAATTAAATGCATGTGTGTGAGTGATTGTTTGTTTTCCATCATGGAAAAGTGTAGTTTAAAGTCAAACATTCATATGTTATAATAATACCGTTGGAAAACTTATATCGAAACTATTTCATAATAATTATAAGTTTTATACTTAAATTCCGCAAGCGACGAGCAAATGCACTCCAATATGCATACTCGTAGGTCTTAAATAACGCTACCCTTAAAATACACGATATCTTCCTTTTAGTTGTATACATTTTAATTGATTGTCAAAATTGCGAGCTTATACAAATAAAACAACTACCGAAAGTCAAAAGTTCGGTTTTTTGTCCGGAAGAGGGTGGTTCACCATCCACCATTTCCTTACCACAAAACCACTTCCATTGTAGTATTAGTTATGCGGTATTTTATATAATATAGAATACGTATTTAATTTCAATCCTCATTTACGCATACATACACTCATTAGTGCAAATATAATATAATATTATGTAAGAGTGGGGCCACACGCGCCAAAATAAACGACGCAATTACCGAAAACCCTTTTATTTGCTGTCGCATTTTATTACTCAATCAAAGGGTTGGTTAATGGATGTGGCTGAATGTGACGTGGTCGCATTAATATAAATGCGTTATACATATATATATAGAGAGATGTATATTTTATAAAATATATATACATATATATATATATACTAAAAAGCTCTTTTCTGTTTATGTGTGTGAGTATATGAGAGAGTGCATGAAGTCAACCGGGTAATTTATGTGCCGCGTAATTTTGCGGTTAGGGGTTGCGTGTAATTTGCAAGCGGTGACGAATAAGAATAATAATTAATTGCCTTGGGTATATTACCCGATGTGCGATTTTCAGATTTTTGGAATTCATGATCTTGATGAAGATATCCATCTGGACAGACAGTGCGCAGTGTCACTGTTCATGATCGATGAGAAGATCAAAAAAAAAAGTAATTGTTTTGTAAATTTTATAGTTTGTGCTCGATGTGTGTACGTCGTCGTTTTCATGCATTTATTGATAAGTTAAAGTTAAGTTTTTTCAAATTACACATTTAAATTATTTTAGAGCTGATTTCGAGCTAGATTCTAAATAATATTTTTATAATTTTTTTTTTAATTTTAGTGGTTTTCAAACTTTTTTATATCGTTCGTATAGTAATCGATTGAAAGTTCTTCAAAATAGGCCTCAGTTTCAGCTATTCATCATTTGAAAAAACCGCATTTTTTTAAGCCATCTATGAAGGTTTGGAAACAAATAATAGTCGGTGGTGGCCAAGTCTGGCGAATACGATGGCTGAGGTCCCTCCAGTTCCACGCCGATTTCATACAATTTCGCTAGAGCGACTAACGACGTGGTTTTTTCTTCTTCAAATTCCAGGATTCATCCATGGTCCATGAGTCGGCTAAAAATCTCACTCGGATTACGCCAAATTCTGCTCAAAAGTCAAAACACGAATGCGTTGTTAGTCTACTGTGAGCAAACGCACTTATCGCGTGCAGAGCTTCTTCAAACCCAAAGACATGCCTACGGCCTCAGCTAGCCCCCTCAATTTCACTTTGGAGTCTTTCGTGGATTTTTGCGAAGTTTTCTGGTGAGGTGACGTCTTTGTTGTGCTACTCCTATTGGATCTACTGTGCCCTAACACTAACAACACATCCCCGATGGTTAGGAGTCTTAATTTGCACTGACACGACTCTAACAACTTTGCAGGGCAAATGCGCATAATTTTGAGATATCTCTATGCACCGAGATCTATCTTGCCATTTTATATTCGGAATCGTGAATCATCAACGCCATCATACACTTATTGTTCTATACAGGGTGCGTGTGTGTATATGTTAATTGATTGCATTAATGTTCCGTTATTCCAAATCAATAACCTATTTCAGCAATAGGCTATTAATAGCAAGAGGAACCTGCTGATTTAAAGTGCTACATTCGAAAAACACTTCGGTCTGCCGGCCAGGATTGAACCGGTGACCTCCCATAAGCGAGGCCAACGCGTTAACCCACTCGGCTATGGCTATGGTTAAAATGGTACAATGGTCATACAAATTATTGATCCCTAGGGTCTTAAAAAAATTATTGAAACTAGGGTCATACAAAATATTGATCCCTAGAGTCTTAAAATGTTAAATAAAAATGCATGATCCTTAGGGTCTTAAAAAAAATATTGAACCTAAGGTCATACAAAATAAGGGATCTATATTTTCTATTTTCAGAGGTTCTTAAACATTTTTTTGAACCTAGAGTCATAAAAATTAATGATCCCTATGGCCTTAAATTTTTTTTGAACCTAGGATCATAAAATTTAATGATCCCTAGGGTCTTAATTTTTTTTGAACCTAGGGTCATAAAAATTATTGATCCCTAGGGTCTTAAAAAAATGTTTGAACCTGGGTAATAAAAAAAATGTATCTCTAGGGTCTTAAACATTTTATGAACCTAGGGTCAAAAAAATTAATGATCCCTAGGGTCTTAAAAAAATATTGAACCTAGGATCATAAAAAATATTGATCCCTAGGGTCTTAAATATTTTTTTGAACCTATCGTCATAAAAATTAATGATCCCTAGGGTCTTAAAACAATTTTTGAACCTAGGGTCATAAAAAATGGATCCCTAGGGCTTTAAAAAAAAATTGCACCTAGGGTAATAAAAATTAATGAACCTTAGGGTTTTAATAAAATATTGTACAGAGGGTCATAAAAATTATTGATCCCTAGGGTCTTAAACATTTTTTTGAACCTATATTCATTACAATTAAAGATCCCTAAGGTCTTAAAAAAATTATTGAACCTAAGGTCATAAAAAATATTAATCCCTAGGGTCTTAAATTTTTTTTTGAACCTAGTGTCATAAAAATTAATGATCCCAAGGGTACTGAACCAAGGGTCATAAAAAATATTTAACCCTAGGGTCTTATTTTTTTTTAACCTAGTGACCCTGGTGAAGATGGTACAGGATTTTTCCAAATGATTCGGGTTTTGTGATTTAATTTGCTGATTAACCGGATAGGTACTAACGAACTTTGAAAAGTATTCGCGTCACTATCAAAATCATAGTCGAACTTTTCTTGTGACCCATCACAGCCCCATTTTGAAATTAAGTGAAGGTTATGTATTTTCTCTTCTGATATTTTAATTTAATACTGTTAAATATTTACAGAGCCTGTCGCTGTTACAGTGAAAACTTCACGGTCTGGATAGCATTTTGCCTTTTCTTTTTGTAGTAATGAGTAGCACGGAAGAAGTTAAGTCCCTTACGACTGTCGACGCATCCACTTTTCCTTTGTCTTTCTTATTTTAGCCCGATCTCTCGATTCCACGAAACTCTTACGCGGACGGCCAACTTCAGGCCGAGGTGTATTCATAGGTATTTTGACTGTACTGTCTTGCTTCAAGAAATTTAAACTTTTCCACCTGTGACTTTGAATGGCATTCTTTTAAAATCTCAAATAAGCGCTCTCTCGTAAACGACTTCACACCTTCTTTAAAAAAAGAAAATGTTTGTAATAATTTTAATCTTGAATGTCTATATCTAAGTACATATACTATGTACTTAGTGTATATAATATATATAAACATACCCTCCCTGAAGTTCGCGATTCATCTTCAAAATCTTTAAAAAAAAATGTACATTCACAGTAACTTAAATTTAAAAAGTATTCTTTTATTTGCGTGAATTTCTAATAAATGAATACAATAATAATTTGCAGACTTTAGCGAGCTCTAACTTGGCAGATTTTGTATATTGTGACATGATGGTGACACTGAATTACGTGGAAATTATCGTTCTTTACCGGGCAACTATGATCAAAAAAAAGTTTATTGTTTTCGAATTATTGCCAAGTTTCACTATATCAATACCCGAATGTGCGCTGGTTGAGCACTAACACCAGCTAAATAATAATGTAATTTGCAGTTCGTGTTTTTATGTGAATATATTTTTTAATTCGTCACCGTGGACGTGTGTTAGTTAGTGCGCACACCTTTTGAATGTGTGGTCGCTGGTTCAAGCCCCGAAAATAAACAAAATCTGCTCCTAGATGAATTTCTTTCACCCGTCCATTGTAAGTGCTTCTGGTTGTACTCCCTGAGTAGGACCATGTCTTTAACTGAAAGTCTCCTTCATCTTGTTTGCATTTTTGTTGCAAAGTTGGAAAGTATTGCACTGACCACTTTGACCAGAATCGCTAAAACATCTGACGCGTGAGTTTCCACCTGGTCAGAGCAAGTGTTTTGTGGTTAAGCAAATTTTGCTCTGGAACTGCCAGCGATGGTTGACCGACTAAGAAATACTCTGGGGTCAGCACGTCAAAATCATCTATGGTGGGTGGAAACTAACTTTGCTCTGGACTCTCCGGATGTGTGTCTGATAGGAGTACATGGCCAGGTGTCCTGGTGACCGTGAAGAAAAACGAAAACGGGATTTTTATAAATATTGCAGCTTTTTTGATTAAATAAATAAAGAATCTGCTCGCGTGATGCTTGGTAGAATGATTATGTAACAAAACGCCTGAATGCTGCGATGAAGGTAATAGTAGATAAATCCGATATACATTCCAGGTGCACAGCCTTTGTGGACAAGCAGACAAATAATGCCATGTATCCCATTCTCCGTCCGATAGCCTCGGCCGGCCCGCGACGCCGCTTTTGCAAAATGCGCTACCACATCGTGGTCTCTAACGACAACACGTCAGACAACTTCGAACGAATTGCCGTATTTTGCCTTTTACGCCTATGACCCAATACCGTTGTCGGATATAATTAAACAATAACGAGCGCCGAGTAGAATAGCCGGATGTGCTGCCTCTTCTGTAATTGCAGCATGTCGCAAACGGACTCCCATCACGCCCTGTTGATCAAGAAAAGGCTTAAGACACTGACAAGTTTACTAGATCTTACTAAATCAACTCCTCGCTGGCAGCAACGAATTTCTTCTGCAAACTCAGTCGCCTCCACGCTTCGCAACAAAACCATTGCATCACGTAACTCTGGGACCGTAATGTTGCCTATCCTGTTCAAATCGTCAGTCACACGACAAACCAGCAAAGAAAAGAAGTGATACGCTACAGGCATGTTAGCGATGGATACCTGCTGAGAAGCTCGTCTCCATTTCCATCAAATACAGTAACCTAAGCGTTGACCTTCTCAATTCTTTCATCGATGCTGGTTTCGATAATTCGGTTAATCGAAGGCCAATATGATGAATTCGATGACAAGCACCTCGGCCCCAGCTACCACAGTTGATGCTGGGCAAGATCAGCAGAAGACACACCTCGTGACAAGCAATCAGCTGGATTTTCCGCAGACACAATTCATGTCGCAATTCTGCAGCTTCCTTACTGCTATCACAACCCGTAATTAAGTCGTCCACGTTGAAGTTGGACAATACTACGCGAGAAATGAAATGAAATCATGCTTGACGACGAAATGATGTGGCAGACAATGAGAAGTTGTTGCTGCTGGATGACTAGCCAACCGCATTTGACCAAGCGATGCATACCAATCCCTAAAATCTTGGTACTGTGCGCTCGTTAAATGTGTCTAAAACGTCTCTCTGCTGCTCCTCGTGAGTATCTCAGTTGCAATTCCGGTTGCGTTAGAAACGACCCGTGCTGTCTCTTTCTTGCGTCTTCGTGAAATGGGATTTACTCAAACTCTCTTGTTCGGTGAAAGGGTTAGCCTCACTCACCTCTTCGGTCTTCCAAACCCGCCTCAAATCATGTTCGATGTCAAGATGCATGCTGATAACTGATGACATACTCTGCGTTGGCTCCCGACAGAATCCATTCCAATGCTGAATTTTGCGCGGTATGTTTCTCGTTGCTAGGTTTAAAGCTACCCGTAATAATTCCATCCAGAACCATTATGCCATACACGTCAGCACCTATTATCAGTTCCACTTCACCTGGCTTATAATATGTGGGATGATCCAATAATAGACCATCAAATATCGGTCGATGAGAAATATGTACCTGCTTGCTTGGCAAAGTTCCAGTTAAATTACGCAACCGTGATGTTGATCCTGAAATGCGTTTAGTATTCGCAGCGACTGATAATTTGCAGTTATCATTGATCGATCCAGCGATATGCATCTTTTCTCCATAAACGTCTTTAAGGCATCCAACGATGGTCTCGGTTGTTTGTAAGCGAGATTTCCCATTGCTTATGGGAATAAGCATCCACTTGTTGTGTGACAATATACACTATGACAGCATCGCATTGATCAGTCGGTCAATCAAGTGCTCGCAATGCTTGAACACTCTCCGCTGTTGTGTCCATCAACTGGCGTAACATCGTTGTAGATTCGTTCGTTACTGACGACTGCCCAAATAGCAGCTGAAATTGTGCGTTTACTAAAAGTCGATTGTTGTTGTAACGGGTATCTAGAGCAGTCCAAAAAATGCGGTAATTTTCATCTGACACATGTAAAAGCTGAGCTGCTTCTCTCTTAGATCCCTTCGTTCTCCAATTGCACTCAAAAACAAATCCTGAAAAGAGTGTTTGTAATCACCACTAAATGGTGTGAATTTGAGCAACGGCAATTTGATTTCAGACCTAGTGGGAACTGCTGCTGGTACTGAATTAGGCTCTATTAAATCGACTGCTTCAATCTCTTCAATGCGGTCCAGAATGCGAGTCTTCGCTTTTTCATAACACGACTGAATGACCTCAAATTCCGTTTCCTCAAAATCAATTGCAGCGTCACCGGTAAGCTCCAACAACTCTAAATGCGTTTCAAAACACATTTGGAAATTTCTTTCCAGCATGTGAAGCTTCATACTGAGCTTACATCAGGAATCACACTGGTAAAGACAAGAATTCTATTTAATATGCCTTTAAACGCAGTGCGTCGTTTCAACATAATTGTTATTGAACCGTAGCATCCAACAAAGATCCGCTATTACGCACACACACACACGCACCTTTATCCGTTACTCGTATACGAACGTAGTACGCCGTCTTTGACACGAATCGCACCACGTTTCCGAATTTCGCGAAAAGTCTCCGTTTTACCGAGAAATGTTCTGATAATATGCAGATAAAGATGTATAACAGGAATGATTCCGGCAATCACTTCCTTAAACTTTAATTGTTTTTAGAATCGATACCGTGTTATCGAATCCTAACCTTAAAAGCATAGCAAACCGAGGGAAATCCGATTAGTGAACCAACTGAACACTACACAATGATACCGGCAAACTGATCCGGCTCTCGAAGGACCAAAATGTTCACTCGTTTGCGTATCTTTAGGGATCAAAAAAAACATGTTTGAATATGCGCCAATAAAAACCCGATGATGTTTCCAATTCAACTGTTTATTGCATAGTTCTTTTTTATTATGACATTTTATGTATTATATTTTATTTTTTTATTATTTACTATTAACTTTGTATAGTTTGTATAGTATAGTTTTATACTTTATAGTCTACACATTAATTATTAACTTTTTAGTTTTGTATAATATGTATATATTTGTTAATAAGTTTTTTTTTTTCTTGTTCACTGTTTTACTGTTAAATTATTTAAAATTATTTGTATTTTAAAACGTTTTAATCTTGATTTATGATGTATATTTTTTAATTGTTTTTTTTTCTTGTATTGAACAATACATAACAATGACGTCACTAAAAAATATATATAAAAAAATATATATATAATATATATTTGTTTCAGATAGCGACAGATTCGGACTGTGGCATTAGTTAACCCAGTTGGAATAGAGTATGGTCAAGGCGCCAGTCTCACATCCTGTTATTTGTACGTGGACTTCAATCCTCGCGATACACGGAGATCCGTACACGACTACTTGCCAAGATTTATGCGGAGAAGGACGCTATAGTGATGGTGGACGTTATGTTAGAAGAATGCCAACGAATCATGATACAGCGTTAGTACAGACAGGAACAACTCTATCATCTTAAGTACGGGGTGCGATAGCATTTGAAACTTGAATAGTTCCGCCATTTTTTGACGTATTGACTGACATATATAGTGGCTTTTTCGACGCGTCATTTCAGTCTATTTGTTGCAATGAATCAACTAACACCGATACAACGAGCAGAAATCGTCAAATTGCATTTTGAAAATGGGTTCGCCATTGTCAAACGCAACGTGCCTACAAACGTTTATATCCGCGTGAAACTAAGCAAAACTGCCGTTTTTGGGCCGACGAAAATTCTTGTTATATATTTATATATATATATATCATCAAAAAGTAACAGCACACACTAGCCGCGATTCAATGACGCTACTCCGCACGATGTTCGACCGACGCGTCATATCGAAAAACGGCGATTTCGTCTGGATATTATATTCAAAACATGATGGAAATAAAATAGAAAGAAACAAATAAAGTTTATGTAAAATAAAAAATAAAAAAAGTTGTCCACATCAAAAGTTGTTCTAGTTTCAAATGCTATCGCAACAGATGGCGCAGTGAACGATACGCAAACGTCGAAGAATAATACGTCATCGATAAAGGTGCTGAAAGATCCAAAACACCATGCTGGCAGTGTGGAGGACTTCACTATCACTAGATTTGTACATGCAAGCAACACGAATGCAGCCATTGTTGTCAGACTGGACATAAATACGGCTATTACGGAACGAAAAGAAAATCTACTGCTTCAGGATCTGGACAATCACCGGATAGTAGAAGGCACAAAATTTCGTCCAAATAAATCTTCTACACGGGCCGTATCTTGATGCACACAAAAAGAGAAAGTTTGTGACATTACACATAAATTGTCAACCAACCAAACTGCAGTTCGATTTTTTTGCTGGACTAGGATGCTTTTCAAAAGCGAGGGCCGATGCGAATCTTCATCTAGAGGTGAAAATGTCTGAATATAACAGTCTGACATCCGATTTTAAGTGTGCTCCCGGAATTTTCCAGCAATGTATGGACACCATGCTTGCTGGTCTGCAATGCGTAGTGGTATACCTGGACGATATTATCGTCACTCGTTTTACTTAATCATCAGGGCACAAGGACCACGCCCAGACAAGAGAGACAATCCAGCAGATGACGGCCCCACATTATGTGTCAATACTCCGGTCATTTCTGGGTGGCCTTACATATTCATCAATCAATATACAATCAGATCATCAATCAGATACGAACATAAGATTAGACGAGCTTTTGAAAATTGACAACGACTGGAATTGGACAAAAAGCTGTCAAAACGACATTAAAGGACGCTACAATTCTGTCACTCTGATATGCTATCCAGGTTAATCAACCAACAACGAAAACCAGATGAGGATAGCGTGATAGCAGCAATTCAACTAGATTGTCGTCGGGTCTCGATGACGGTCTCACTGTAATTCCAGTTATATTCAAATTGGTAAGTGAAGCAAAATCAAAAGATGAATTCGTACAGACGATCATCGCTTACCACAAAAGCTCTTGGCCAGAACCACGATAATAACCACGAACCATGATAATGTACCGGATATGACCGGCTGGTGGTTCCAAAAACACTCTGACACTCTGACCAAGTGGCAAAAGATCTGTATGTCATCGACGATGACAAGCATTTACAGAGATTTTCGCGCGATTTGATTGACTTCGAAAATCTTCGCCGATTTCTGCGAATAAAATGGAGTGCACCACATCATCCGCAATCAAACAGACAGGCGGAAAGATTTATCGATACCATGAAACGGATTCTGCGTAAACTTAACGAAGAGCGAAAAATGGTAGAAATTCTTCAAGCTTTCCTCCTCAATTATAGGTCTACACCAACCCCAGCGCACCCGATGGGAAATCCCCTTTTTCGTACAATCCGGACGTCCCTAGCTTTGATGCGCCCACCAAGTAAAATCAATCACAATTCAACCGCGTACGTTGCAAAAAGCGTTTGAAGAAGTTGTTGTTTGTAAAAATGTACCGTAACAACTAGCATTTGTGGGTAAGTGGAACCATAATAGGAGAAAACGTGTGCTACACGGGTGAAAACTCCAATGGTCGAATTTTTAAATCTCATGTCAATCAGCATTACCTGACCATCGCCTGAAGCTTTTATTCCAGATAATACCGATGCTGACGAAAACGACAGGCCATTTCCAATACTCTCGCGCAAACGAACGCTGATTCGCAGAATCCAGCCCTTCAAGACAAAGAAAACTCCAGATAAGCAAACCTATGCAACTTAGAAGGGAGGAGGTGGTGAAATGATGAGATAAGTACAAAAGAAGATAACTTTATTTCAATTTTAGGGATGTTTGATGTTTCAGATTCAGTAAAAAAAATACCAAAAAAATAATATAATAAATCAGTCCTCGGACAGATGCACTAGTAAAATATTTCAGTTAATATGTCGAGAAGGCGCTATTTAGCACAAGGTGGAGCCAGTTGGCTGCAATTTCTTGAATCCAGTCGACGGCGAATATCACTGAGTTCAGTATATTTAAAACTTAGAAACTTCTGCCAATTATACACATTGTGGTCACTTTTAGTATTGGAAGCTTTCATTTTTTTAAACTGTGCATGTCATTTGAGGTATTCGATGTTATCCCGTCTGGCCATCACATATTATGAATACTGCAAAGGCGCCTTTTAGCTTTTTACTTGGCTTGGCATTCTCCTACATTCCTACATTATTTTAACAAAAATATTATCAAATTCGATTACACTTAAAGAAGACAGAGGCAAAAAGTTTATTTTTTTATTTTGAATGAGATATAGCAAGTAGTAAGTAGTGTTTAAAGCGTTATAGTTTTTTTTGTATCATGTAATTTGCTCATCATTTTAGGCGAAAAGTTTAAAATATGACATGACTGTCTTTTCATTTAGAGTTTAGATACTTTAGATTTATCAAGTGATCTATTATTTTATTCTATTTTATTTAATTAAAAATTATGTCTATTACTAAATTATATTTATATTTAAAGCACAATTACTATTTCGCTAAGATCTAAGCAATTGCAATATTGTTAATTTAATATTATCGATAAAAAGGGATATAGCAATTAATAAGGACAATCAAATATATTTTTATATATTATATATTATACCCGCTTACACATACAAACGCAAATTCAAACGAAGCCGAATCAAACGAAAGACT
>JANSTU010022341.1:0-13313 GCA_027564075.1 Bolitophila hybrida
AATAGCAAGAGGAACCTACTGATTTAAAGTGCTAAATTCGAAAAACACTTCGGTCTGCCGGCCGGGATTGAACCGGCTACCTCCCATAAACTAGGCCAACGCGTTCACCCACTCGGCTATGGCTATGGTTGATTTTTTTTCATAGTTATAAAAAATATACAGACAAGATTTTTTTAAAAATTATTCTTATATACACAAAACAAAATGTTCAGTTATGCAGTGTACAGTTCTGGGTAATACAAAATATATAATATACAATAATTGTTCTAATGATTTTCCTCGATCCCAATGTTCTTTTCCTTCTATTAACCAACATTAAAACATATTTTTTTAATGTTCAATAAATGGTGGGTGAGTCCCAATAATAATTATGATCATTTTTATTCAACATATTTCAACTGAGACTACCCTATACTAATTCTTTTAGGGCCGTTTTATTAAATAGTCCTAAAGTTTTTCGTTCAGATTAATTTTAAACTTTTTTATCTTCGTTGTTTTCATACTTTGAGAAAAAAATATAATATTCAATGTTGTAGAGAATTACATTTTCTGTATTTTTTGTGTTATGAATTTTTTGATATTTGATTGCTTATAAAAAAAAATATTTAATTATAGCAACAAATGTGTGTGATGGTATCGTGAAATACGACCAACGTTGTACTACAATTTCTCTATAAATTGGCTATACTTTGATGTCGGCTGCATAGCAGCATATTCGATGGGAAGTAAATGGTCTTTAGTAGTCTACATAAATCATGTATTCGTTTTTTAAAATAAAATATTTTAAAGAAATAACTCCTTATAAGATGACTACCAAAAATGAAAAATGACGAGGGAGATATTTATAAATGTATTAAATATTTATTGTTTGATAAAATACTTATTATTATTTATTTCAAGAAAAACTCAATATAATATAATAAACTCTAAAGTTTCATGTAAATTTAAACATTGTGTTTTAATATACTATTTACTTTTGTTCACCGGGTACTTTAAATGTACTCTTAAGAAACAATGATTTGGAGTCTCAAATGTAATGTAAAAATAAAGTAAAAAGCCTAAACTTAAAATTGTCTTTTTTTCTGGCCTTAAAGACTGTAGCTATTCCAAACAAAAATGTACTTTAACTAAATTGTAAAGCAGTAAAACAAATATGTTATTGGTTTTTAATACCATCATTGTATGCCGTTCGTATTCAAATGTTAAATGAAACTGAATTGACAATTTTGGGTATGGCTTATGCCAAATACAAACAATGGGTCAATGGCAAAATTCCAACTAATGTTATATCATAAATTAAAGAGGATAAGTATTTAGTAATAGATTTTGGAATAATTAATTCTTACAACAATGCTGAAGTAATCAATCGTAACAAAATTCGACAACTCGTAAAAACACGCGCGAATCAGAAAAGAGATCATCTGTAAATCAGATGTCGTTTTTAAGCGTATAAGACAAGGCGATCGTCGAACTTGCTTATTTCAGGCAATAACATCGTTTTTATCGTTGGAAAACCTGTCGGTGTTCAACTTGCATGTGCATTGTACAGTTGGCATTGTTGGGACAAATGAAAACGTTGTCGGTAAGAGTGGGATAATTGCTTCTTCGGTGCATCATTTAAATCGACTACCGCAATGGCCAATTACATGCCAAGGAGCTTCCTTTTTTTAGAACTTTCTCGCCATGTACATTTTCTAATTCAACTGGACTCGATGATGCCAATAATGCTTTTTTTGTGTAAGCGTTTTTGTTTTTGCAAATAATATACGTAATAAGCTTGTCAAGCATTAAATAAAAGAAGAAAAACGAATGTGTCCTAACCTAAACAAATCATCAAATGAGTTTAGTAAATCATCTTTTTTTTTCAAAATGTCTATTTGTTCAGGTTTTTGTACCTTTTGTTTATATTTTATTTCTACAGCGCAGTCTGAACTGAATAATTGGGTTCGAGACTTAAAATTGTCGAAAGTGGATGCGGAACTACACATGCGTTTCGGTGTTATTAGTTACTGCAACAATATCGATTGTTAGCCGAACTTGGCCTAGTTTATGACCCCCAAGAATGGCGAGTAGTTAGTAGCAGTTTTACTAAATAAATGGGACAAAACCCGTCAGTACCGATCGCCCAAAATGAATTAATCGTATGACTCGATGAGAAAAAGGTAACAAACCACATTAAGTACGAAAACAATAATTGAAAAGTTTACAGTGATCTGAAAGTGGTTGGAATGCACACTGGCCTACAAGTCGTTTGATAAAGACAGTTATGCAATGAACCATTTGAAAACGTCATTTCCGAAAATTATAGAAGTAGTCTGGACCGCAAATTCATAAATTGATGGTTGATGACGAATTTTTTGACCCGTTGACCGATGATGAACCAATAGCATTTAGCTCATTTAAAAATGTTATCCACAGATTCCTGGGAAACAGAAAAAGCCTTTATTATCTCGATTTCATAAAAGCTTTGCATGAAAGTTATTATAAAATTGATATGTTTTTATATTTACATTAAATTCACATTATTCTATCCTCCTCAAATTTGGACGCTGAAAGTGACGAACAAGGAAAACATCTCCACCCAGATATGACCTTGATAGAAAAGCGAAATCAAGGTATATGTGACGAGGAAATTTTAGCTGATTATTGCTAGGATTGTAACGCATCTTTCAAATAAATTTTACTCATAAACCTAGATTGACCAAACGTTGCTAGTATTGAAGATATGTATGATAAGTTGTGTTATCTATGCAGAGCCTGTCCGTTTCGTACTTTTTTTTATTTAAAAGTGTTACTGGATTACGCCAAGCGCTTTGCAATCTTTCGATAACACCGAATGATTTAACTCTGGACGAGCGTCCATGGAAGGAGAAGAAGGAAAACCTCATTAAAAAAATGGATCCGCTTCGCCAGTATCAATGTGGTGTTCGTAGAGTAGACCTTCCGATCGAGATTTGAAGGATAAAATGATTTTTTCAAGATGAGCTTTTTGTTCTGGGTCGAGATTAATTTCAGTATTTGTGGAAAATAAATTTAAACCTAATGTGTTTTGGTACCAACTGTAGTTTTTAATAGACAGTGAAAGGTTGAATGTTGCCCAAAAAATCCATTGCCAAGATTACGAGTGAGGGAGGGTACTGGCACTGCCATTATTTCTAGCACTTTATGTTAGTATGATAGGAGTTTGGTAAATGGAATCGCGCTTTACTACAAATGGATTTATTGAAACCAAAATCGGTTGTCGTGTGCATGCGGGAATGGACCCGTTATGGGTATTATAGTCAGAAATGGGTTCTTGATTGGATATTAAATTGGTATAACTGATTAAGGAATTGGTTTTGAGAAGGATATATAGTATTGTTTCTGGGCTATTGTTCATTGGTTGGTTTGAGGAAACATGCATTTTATTTATTAGGAAGACCTGGAGATCTTGTGTGGGCTTTGAAATCTTGGAGGAAATTCTGATGGTCTTGACGCAGTCGTTCCGGAATGGTTTCTTCGAAACGGTCTTGAGGGTACAATTGCTATTTTGTACCATGGTAACTGGCATGATTTGCTACATTATCGTGAATGGGCTGTTGGAACGATTATAATTACACTTTTACACAACACCATTCCTCACCCTACTACAGTTTTGAAAAAACTAGCACAATCCCACGGACTGAAGGTTTGTCTTGTTACGTTAGTATCAACAGAGGCAACCATCCGCTGGTCTTCTAAGCCTTTCTTCTAACTTTCCATTCCCCTCCCTTGGCCTACTCACAAACATTTACTCTTACACAAACACTAACACACTACCAGAGCTATAATCTATAGTCTGTAACCGCTTTACCAAAGTCTAAAAATATTTCAGTCGACCTTCTCTAATTATCCTATACAACCTAAAGGCAACCCGTAAATAACTGTCATGCGGCGCCTTACACAACTCCACAAAACAATGTGTATTTAGTCTGATTCCCAGTCCCACAAACTTCTCTATAATTGTCAAGGCCGAGCAAGCGAGGACAGTCACTCCGTGAAAGTTAATTGTATTAACGTAGTTTATAACGTAAATTAAAAACAATAACACTTATAAAGACGAATCACTTGAAACTTTGCCATGAATAGACTTTGAATAGACGAAAAATGATCATCTCTACAGCATCTAACGTAACCTCACCTGCAAATGCTGGTTAAGATACCACTTCCTCACCCTTCTACAGTTTTGAAAAAACAAACAAATGAGCTATGGCCAAACGCTCAATTCGGAAAGGTGTATGATTTATTTCATACTGATGAGAACCGTATTTGTTTTTGTAGTCATGAGTTGAGGAATCGTGAAAGGTAAAGCTGGTGTTTTTATCACCGCTAAAGTCTAACATATTGTAATACGGACTAGGAGATCATTCTTTAAAATCCCTGTAAAACGGAGTGTTCGATCGATTTCCGAATGGACTAGGTGATCGCATATTCCAATTCTAGAAATTCGCTAACATTGATTCAAACCCATGAAACGGGTAAAAAATTCTGCGCTAAGATAAAAAAAAACTAAGAAAAACCTATCCCGGTTGAGCCCTCAAATTGCATGTTCTCTCGTCCCCTGTAGTAACGGATTGGCCTATCGCGCAATTTTATTTTTTTTAGTCTATTTTTAGCATGTAAGTTTGGGCAGACACAATATTCAAAACATAAAAAGATTGGGAGTCTAATTTATTTGTATTTGAAGATAAACAAAATTTATGTATATATGTGAAGAATTTTTTTTTCGGCGTACCTATAATATTAAGAGGCATTTTACTAACCGCCATATTAGGCAATACTGAAATTTGGACTTGCAACAAAAAAAGAATTGGTAAAAATAGAATATAATATAATATAAATAATGTTTACAATGAACTAGAAGAACCTTACGATTTTAATTGTAAAGCCAAACATAAAGCTTCCTATGTTTTCTGCATTTTATAAAAAAAAAAATAAAAAAAAGGCTGAACATTTAAAATTTCTGACGTTCCTTTGTAACGGACGGAAGCCAATTGCCTATGTTTACAAGAAAAAAAATTATTTAAAATTCATGAAGAGCTGCTGCGTCCATGAGAGGCATAACGAAAGGAATTGATGTGTATGACGCAGTTTTTACCGTACATTGCAAAGATTTTGCACTAGTTTCTAAGCTGAGGGCGATCTGCACAGACTGTGCACCCTCTATGAAAGGCACAAGTGTTGGTTTTGTTGGTCTCTTCGGCAATTTAAAACTTTTTTGTATGAATTTGAATCGGCATATGGCACAATTTGAAACTTTATTGTGAAGTACGCTGGTTGAGTAGAGGTGAATGTTTGCTTCGATTTTTAAAATTGCGGAATGAAATGAAATGAAATGAAATGAAGAACTACAGTCACAAATGAAAGAACTTTCCCATTTTTGCTTTATTTACGGACATTATACAAATGCTGAATGTGCTAAACATGAAATTGCAGACCAAGACAGCTATTTTTTGACATGGTAAGCGCAATTGACGGATTTGTAAAAAAATGAATTATTTGAAGACCGAGATTGGGAAAAAAACGATTGTTCGATGTTTAAGTACTTCAGCGTGGTTTTGGCCGAAAACAACTCTATTTCTTTGTCATTTGCGTTACAAATTAAATTGTTTCTAGATTTTATTGAAATCAGAGAATTATCTGCAGTTTTTTATTTGCCTTTAACTTGTCCAATTTGAAAGGTTCCATCTGATGTTCGCTTAGAAATTCTTGAAATGCAATGCGATCTTTTCTTGATGTCTCAGAACGTCGTGGGTGTGGATTTGTTGTTTGTTTGTTTCACAAGAAAAGTATGCAATTATAACAAATATTAACCATCTGCTCATATTTTGAAAACATCTGTGAGAGCACGTTTTTTGAAATAGATTACAGAAATCGCGATTCAAGTATTGTATTATTTCGCATAAATCATTTCCAAAATATGTTTGAGACAAAAAAATCTTCGTATTTTTCGAAGTGTATTTAAATACGTAAGTGTGCGTAAATTTGAGGTCAAACTTGGTCATCGCTGATTTAAAACTAACATAATGTTAACCTTAACCCTAAACTATCCAAAAAAAACTACCCTTTTCATAATTGTATGGACTGTGAATGTTTGCTATTTAATTAAATGATCCCTTCAAAGCTCGCACACGAGTGTTTATGTTCAACTAAGTCGATCTCAAACCGGCATACCGAATTGTTTTTCTAATGTAAAACTTTAAATCAGTTGGTTCCTTTTGATATTTAGTATCCTATTTTTGAACAATACGTGTATGATGGCGTTGATGATTCACGATTACGAATATAAATAGCAAGATAGATCTCGGTGCATAGAGTTATGAATCTTGTGTGGCGGCATTTCCCACTTGCCCTATGTTCGACAAAGGGATTACAGGATCCAATGAGAAATAAATAATAATTAACAAAATTATTTAAACATAAATTACACAAAATTTCCAATATACAAAATCGTATTTCAGCATTAATCTCAAAATAAATACGTTCAAGATTTTCTCTAAGATGTGGATAAAATAGCCATCTTCATCATGTTGCTATTTATATACATTACATCAATGCCAGCAACCGACCACTTCAAATTAATAACAATCACTTCTGTCCTCTAATTTGTTCTCATTTATCCGGTCGTTCATTATATTATTCAACATTATGCTCAACTGTTAGTTTTACAGAACAATCTTCAAATCGATGATAAGATCTGGGCGATACGCAGTGCATATACCAAAAAGAAGCACATCCTTATGCCGCGCTAGCGTCCGGTAATTGACGAATTACACAGGAACATAATTTCCGATCATATCGTCTATAGAATGCCGCATCATCATTGTGCGGTCAATTATCTGGCCATACCGAGCATCGTATCGGGTCCATTATGCGATCAGAGTTCGAAGACAATTATCCCCGTTCCCTAAATTTATTGTAAGGCGCGCGGAAGGTCAAAGCGAGTGTGCGCTCTGTTTCATTCTCTCTGTGTGTATTTGTGCATTCATACAGGACCTCAATTTCGTCCTGAGCCCGCTTACTTGACTGGAATAAACACATTAAATACGAATTGTGCGCTCATTTTGATTGTCGTATGCACGAATACCGAATTATGGCACAGATTTATGAAATGTGGTACTTTCTCAAAGGATCTTCATAAATACTAGAAAAAAGAATGAAAAACCCAAAATTCGTGTTTCGAAAATAAAATTCAAATTATTCACGCAGACGTTTAGTGTTTACAATATACAATAGGATCTCGGAATAATATGTATTTTGTTTCCTTTTTCAAGGATTAGTGCAAGATAACGTGATCAGCATTAGAATTGAAGAATTATAGAGTTGTAAAAACATATTATGTTTGTGTGTGTGTGTTTCTCGGGTATGTACCGTTTTATTGTGGTCCTACATATACACACACCTTTATGTTGTATACCTTTAAATGTAATATATGTCTAATATATTGCGGTACGCGCGCGCGTGTGTTTACCTGAAATGATTTTAATGTGTGTGTTTTCTCACGCACAGGGAAAAAACGTGATTTTTCGGTAGTTTAGCAATGATGTTGAACACATACATAGATATATTATTTATTATTATTATGTACGCGCGGGTGGAGATTTCGGAATTAGCATATTTCTTGGGTACTCACCACATTTATAAATTCCTGAAATGATACCGATCCCGAACCTTTTGGCTCCTTGGCTTTCAGGGCACGATCGTAAAGCACTTCCCTTTTGTTGATTGGCACTTGTGACTGAAACTCAGGTGATTTCAAGGCTATGAGAAATTCGTCGACGGGAATTTCACCGAAACCTTCCGGATCGAACTGTACGCGCGAAAAAAATGTTCTCACGATAAATAAGGGTGTTTTATGTTTTGCTATGATTCTCACCTTATCAAACAGGTACCGCCATTTCTACGTGTGCAAATGATTATGTTAATTGTTGTGTGAAATATTTCTTTCTTTCTTTCTTTTTTACTTACGTCTTTCAGCAATTCCCGACGCATTTCCGCCTCATCGAAGTCAGAGTTTAGGTCCGTGTGATCGGTGTCATAGAGTGGTTCTTCCGCGCACTTTAAATAAAAATTAAATATTAAGAAAAACAGTAAAGGCACTTTTTTAGGATTCTAGGTAAAACACTTACTTGCGACATGGTTCCCATGGAACCCAATGACCCGGCTATCGTTGAGATATTATGTTCTGCATCACCGTCACCCAGAATCTCATGTTGGCTCGAATTGTCCTGTCTGGTACTACATCTATCGTATGACGGCCACATTGTTATGTTTATGGCCTATGTTATAATTCCATGTATAATACCGTCGTTTGCAAGGGTCAAACTGTAAAATGATCTCAATTATAAGAATGGTAATTGACGTGTAATTGCATCGTGTAGGTCGCCAGACATGTTTAAATTTATAAGCGGGTATATATTGGGAATTTCTAAGTTTATATATTGGGCACTGTATTATCGGGACATATTGTATTTGAACATGGAAATTCCAGGTTTTTGACTTTTCGAAAACTGTAAAATAAATGGTATACTATATATAATAATATTATACATTTAGCGTCAGTTTTACACAGTCCAATAAAAGCCGTGGTTTTATTTACATTTTTGTTTAATGTAAAATGTAAAAAATATAACTTTTTCAAGTACGCATATCAAAATTTAATAATCATAATTAAATAGTAAAATATATAAAAATGTTATAGAAAATAAACACTGTTCGAAATACGAGGGTGAATTGAAAAGTATTTTTTTTTTGAAAACCGTTTTAGTACTTTAATAACACAAGGCAAATAACACATTATTGAACATATCTAAAGTTATAATTTACTGATGTGGTGAGATAAATATATTAGATATAAAGTTAAATTAATTATCTACACATCTTGTTAAATAACTTTGTCAATCCTCCCAGTAATTACGGTGCAATCGAAATAAATACGGCGGAAAAACATATTTTTCTGTGAAGATAGTACTTTTACGAATACAACGAGCTACGGTTGAGATTTATGGAATAATAACAAAATTAATAACAAATTTCACATTTTCACTCATTTTCTCGCGCTACAAATTTCATTCTATTAATTTCGATTTTAATTCATTATTATATTAATGTATTATTATTATAATTATTATCAATATAAAAAATATCTCGAAATCCTATTTGAAGTTTGTTTGTGTTAGTCAATGTCAGTAATTTTTACTTGCATTTGAAAATGAAAACTCTTACGGAAATCAAAGCCGATTGGACATGGAAAGAATTAATTTACTAAATATCAGTAATTCGTAATTCGTTCGTTACAATCAAAAGAAGACAAAATTTCTTCTTATTTTACGAATCATAATGGAATAAGGAAATAATTGGTGTTAGGTACTAAAAATTTCAAGAATAACTTTTTTGAGAATAACCATCAAAATATTAATATTTTTGCGATTTACTTATCCAGAATTATCATATTCTTGGTTAATTTTTAAACATTAAAATCCGAGTAAATAACTTTTTACAGAATAAAATATTTGAAATTAAACATTCTAAGATTTACATTTGCGCGATTAACAATTATGCGATTAACTGCCCTGCGGTATCGGCTCATGAATTACGTTGTCCCAGTTAACAATAAAATATGCTAGTTAGGTAGTTCAAATTCTATCCGCTAGATGAACTAAAGCTGTCCCATCAAACAAATACGACGATATGAGTGAAGTTTGTGTCAATCTGTTTTGTGTATTTAATTCTAAGTCATTTAAATGAACATTTTCAGCACAATCATGTACACGTCAGACAAGTAGTACAGGTGATTACGGCTTGTACGTGGAGAACATGAACACAGTTATTTTAGGGTAATTTTAACGGGTTTGCTTAGATATTATCGACATGATAATATATTTATATTTTTTAGAGCTACTCATCTCGACTGGCATCATTGAAATTCGAAGATGTCGTAACCAAAGGCGATCTGATGGGCATTAATGATACCGCCAAACAGAGTGTGTTTAGCAAGACGAGTGCAACGATTGGCAACCGAGGAGACATTTTAAATCAGAAGCTAAAGGCACAAATCTTAAAAAAATGAATTCTCACCCAGTATTCTGTGGAACTTTTACAGCGTTTTATATCTCAAATTAAATCGAATATTTTGACATATGTATACAAATGTATAAAAAAAAATCGATAAAAATACTGAATTCATATTTAATTTTAATTTTATATTTTCATAAACTTTCGCGTTTTTCGTCTACGCTGTCAGTTCGTGTACTCTCCCCTGTCACTATTCTCTCGAGTGTATTAAGCTCAGCACCGAATCTTTCAATTAGTTCATTACCATCAAATCGACTGTCGAGCAAGATATGGCCGTAGCGATGAGAACAAGTGATTTTGAAATCTGTATTCGAGAATCGTCATTATGGTGACTTATTACTCGATAACGTTTATTTTCTACGAGTGTTTTTATTAATTTTGTTTTATTAAAATTCTGTATTTATTTCAGAAATCGATTCGTATTATATAATTATAGTAAATTTTAGATTATACTACGATTGGCCAAATTTCAATTGGCCGACTAAATGAAAATTTTGCTTTTTAAAAAAGAACGAAAAAACAACTTTTTTAAACATTGATCATCTGTAATTTTGGTTAATAAAATACAATCTACAAAAATTCTAATGATATACAATAAATGCAACTCGTATATGGATTTATTGAAATATCAGCAAATAACTGATTAGAGTACAAGGAAACGTGTTTTTCGAGGTTATCTCTTCTTCTTCTGTGCATATTTTAGACACGAATGCATGCCATATGAAGCTACTATTTTTTATCTGGATAGCATTCTTTAGACCCGTATTGTGTATAAAAACAGAAAGGGCGATACATAAAAGTTGCTTCATTTAAGTAGCTAGCGTGTAAAAAAATGCACAGAATTGCTACCCAGATCGTTTTTGGCGTAAACAACTAGTATGTAATAATTATTATAATTAATTTATATTATTCATTCATTTAAATATAACAAACAATCGCGTATTTGCAAATCTCAAAATCACACTTCTTAAATATGTTAATCTACAATATGGTAATGTCTTTTATTAATTCCAAAGACGTTAATATCACATAATTAAATCTTGTTATTTTTGTTAGAATACTTTAGTTACGAGGATGTTAAGACCTAGCCTCAAATAATTTCTTAAATTAAGGGTTTTTTTTTAATTTTACTAAATGTATTTAAAAGAAAAATAATAGAAATCAAATATTTGCATGTACCGAGATAATATTTACTGATTTTTAGTAAATTCTGGTGTGATTTAAACGCATTATTGGCATGTCTAACTTCTTTATTTACTGATTTGGTGACATTTATGCGCATGATTACACCCTTATTTACTAAAAAATCAGTAAATTTTCATACTTCATCATCATCATCAAATTTTGGTGTGATTTATGCGCAATATTTACTAATTTACAGTAAATTCTGGTTTTATTTAAGCGTTTTATTGGCATGAATTTCTCGTACATTTACTGATTTTTAGAAAATGTTTGTGTTATTTAAGCGTATTATGTGCATGAAGGTGTACCTACATTTACTGAATTTTAGTTTCCAAACATGAACAAATGGCTAGGAGGAAGATTATTTTCGAACAGTGATGTAGTAAACGAATATACTTGCATACTTTCCGGAATCTATTAATAAATATAATAATATTATTTGGAGGGAATGATAACAGGTCATTCAATAGGATAAGAAAGAAAAAAACAAAATTTTGACAAAACTCGATTTTATTAATCAACATAAATGCCTTCGAGGGCGATACAACAATTATAGCGGTCATACATGTTTCTCTCTTTTTCCACTTCTCTACCATTTGTCTCGATGGAGCATAGTTCGGATAATGTTAATCAAGCCATTGTTTGGTTTCCACTGTATTTTTTTTACATCGAAAATAAGTGCTTTATTAAAACTTAAAATTAAATTAAATTTCACTTTTTTCCATTTTTTTTTTCAAAAACAAAAGTTTCTTTACACAAAATGCTATAACTCACGAATAAATATTCAGATTGCCGTTAAATGTATACACGTATCGTTTGAAGGGTAGTACTAAATAAAAATCATATGAAACAAAAGTCATCCTACGGACTTATTGAATGACCTAGTTAACCCTGGATAAAGTCTATTGTTCTAAAGGGAGACTATTTAAAAAAATAAAATTCTTTTCTTTTCTTGTTAGTCCAGGAATGCAAGCCTATAGACAATTGACTTGGGTCTATTTTCAAAAGGATGGGATTCGACTGCACATAAGCTGGAATAGAGAAAACAAGATGCCCTTGTATCTTCAGTCATTCTACGTTTAGTAGTGAAGTTCTGCTGTCCTTGATAATCTTTCGGTCCAAGATCGATGCTGATCCTTCAGAATATGATTGTTTGATAGTCATACAAAGTCGATGTTCTCTAACTGTGATGTGCGATTCCTAGTTTATCTTGAAACCAGAGTTCTTTTTTTTTCTCATTTTCCCTATTATGCCCTCTTTTTGCAAAAAATCGTAGCTTATTGAAGATTTGGCTAATTTCTGGTTTGTCTGGAATAAAATGGGTCGGGCAAAACAAAAATTATTTGAAAACAATACCAACAAAAAACTTGTAATCTTTTTTTTTAAAGAAAACAATAAATTTTGTTTGTTTTTAATAGTATAATATTATGTGAATGGAAAAAAATGTTTTGGTGAAAACATTTGAGTACTAAAATAAATAAGTGTGTGTTTGTTTGTTTGTGTTTTAATAATAAGAAAGGAGAAACCTTTCAGCCGCGGCCACTACATTAATGACGGGTATTCAGTCAACTATCCGCTCAGGCGCCATTTTGTTTTAGATCGCCAAAATGTTTTTTTAAATAATCACTTCAATGTATAGGCAATAAAAATCTATAAAAATAGTTCTTATTTTATTTGATGCTATTTTTCATATATTTTGAAATAATAATAAAAAAAAGTTAAAAAAATATTAATATAAATAAATATAAGACAAAATATAAAATAAAAAATATATACTCGTATATACATACTGCGGTATGCGTTTTAAAATTATTTTTATTTCAAAAACAAATTGTTTATTATACGAATGTAACCCATTTAACCGAATGCCGCTTGGCCGAATTTCGTTTGGCCGAAAGCCGTTGGACTAATAATAACAAATATTGAGTAGATTATCCCAACACAAAGCACATGTTCTCTCACTGGATCCTTTAATCCCTTGTGGGACATAGGGCCAGTGTGCGATGCCGCACACCGGATTCATTGACCATTACGGGTTC
>JANSTU010022352.1:0-13312 GCA_027564075.1 Bolitophila hybrida
TGAACTAAATCCGATAACTGTAAACTTATATCTTATAAAGCATTGAATAAAGAGCAAAAAGGCGGAAGGGAGATATTTGACAACCTTATACAATGTCTTATATATATATATATATATATTGCACGGAACAAACAACATACAGCATTTTCTTTTTAAAATACAAGACTGTCATTTAAATGTTTAACATTTTTTTAGTAATTATACTAGGATTTTCTTTGTAATGTGGCATTTATTTTGCATAGTTAAAAATGTCATGATTTTTCATAGTAAAAAATGCCACGAAATAGCTACCGCAGTTTCATCTACTTTCATCCCACGGTCTTTTATTTCATAGACATTTGATATTATATTTATGTTAGAAATACATAACAATGTGTTAATTACCACGGACGTTCATATTGCAGTATTTTAAAAATTAAAAATTAAAACATAGGATTTTCAACTAAAGTGATATAGATAATATAAGCAAAATCTTCATAGGAAGTTTTTTGAGTGTTTTGAATTTCATACAATGTTTTTTCGATAGGTCGGAATTTCATCCCAACGTTTGGGAAATATGATCAAAATGATGGTATTTAATGCGTGTGTACAATGTGTATATAATTCAATTTTGGATTGTAATGAATTCAGTGGGCGATAAGTCTCGAGTGCCAATTTCTATTACTCACATAAAATAAAGTCTAAATGGACTTTGGGGCGCATGTCCTATCCCCGATGATCCCTACGTGTTTATCATTATTTTCATTGTGTAATATAAAATTTAATTAAGAACCTAATAAGCATAAGAAAAAAACATGTTCGCCAGTAATAATTGTCCTCAAATCACGATTTCTGATAGCATGAGGTCCTACCCAACGGAAATACTCTTAAATATACATCGTTTACACAGAACTGATGCAGAGAAGACAAACTCAAGATACATTTTGGGGTTTTCGTTGTCGAGCAATGCGCCCACAAAACACACCGACACATAATACACTCGCACGCGATAAATGATATATCATGCACTCGCACGCTGAACTCCCTCGCTACAAAAGGCGCTCACGCAGGCGCATGCGAAATTCCAAAAGATTAAACGCCCTATAATGTGGAAACCCGAAATTAAAATTAAAGAATTCCGTATTCAAACGAATATATCTTTATTCGACTCCAAAGCCGAGTGTACATTTCAATAAAAGTAAACCTTAAGGCAGTGAGCACCAGACGCCGCGGCCGCTGCGTTCGCTCAGACTCACTCGCACACAATGTCGATTTTATTTTTTCAATTGCGAAATGCAAAGTAATACTATCTGTTTTTTTCTGTACGCGGACGTGAAGATCGTATACTTTCTTATGCGTTTATACGCTGTAAGAAGATATACAAAAAAAGGAATCGAAACGCCTTTTTAAATAATACCTTTAAGACACATCGGTGAGATTTGTATGCAAGCCCGGCCAACGCAAACGATTCGCGATTATATGAAGCTCGATGGCACCGTCGGCGGAAAAGATTGGTGCATTTGTGTATATGCACATTGCCTTATCAAAAAGGTGCATAAAAATAATTAGAGGGAATACCATCGAACAAAACAATTTGTTGTACTTGGCCAAAATCCAATAATGAATTGAACAAAAGGCGCATGCCAACTTTACATTCGAGTATATATGCGTTTGCTTTAATATGTGTAATGTGTATTGTGTGTTCGTGTCTGCGTGAGTCTCGTCCGGCCATACACAGAGTCCGGTGAGAATTTTGTGCACTCACACAAATATACGACTGAAACAATGGACAGCATAAATTTGCAAATATCTCAGCGTGAATGTTTCCCGAGCGGTGCGTTTTGGCGCTTTGATCTCTTCCGACCCAGCGAAGAGTGCGTTTGTTTATATGCGAACGCTTTCGATGCCGCCTCGCCAAGCCAAGTACATAGAATCAGAATCGGAATCGCAGGCTCGAATTCTATTTTGGATGATAAATTGTACAGCAGAGGAAGAGGCACTTGTTTGGCGGATTCTTTTTTTTTTAAATGCAGATGAATTGAATAAATTTGGTTTGATTATGCATCAATGCGATAAAATAGGTTTTATTTTGCTTATTATAATTCAAGAACAATATATTCACTAGACTTATTGTAAGGTTATTTAAAGGGAATTATAATTTTGGAAGTAAGTTATGGTTATTTTAAAAAAAATAACATTATTCCCACATATTTTGTAATTAAATTTGTAATAAGAATTGTGCTTTCTATAAATGTATACAAATAGTGAGCTTGTTTCATAGCAAAGTTTTGTTGTAATCTATATTTATTGATTTATTTATATTTATATGCAAAAGAGAAACTTAAATGGGATAGGAGGTTAAAGTTAGACAAAAAATTTAAAAAATGCACTAAAGAATAATCAAATTGTTTGTTTTGTTGTTATAATAAACAAAAAAAGCTCAAATAAGTTGCAGTGAAATGATTTTTCGTTTATTTCATTAGATGATATCGCTTAATTGTGCAATATGCTTTTTTCAGCATTTCCAATCACTTTTCGTAGTATTTTGTCCATTATATTGTCTTTTAAGGCTTCCGATAGTCCGTGGCTAGTTGCCATAAACTTTGGATTTCAAATGACTCAACTCAGGCAGATGTCGGGAAAGGTTAAGGCGATCACGGAGGCCATTAATTTTTCGAAATTAGAGGTTCGATAAGGTGTGGCGCCAAAAGTTGTACAGTCAGAATTGAAATAACAAAACCCATTTCGCACAAATGATAGCCCAAACTGTCATGCGTTTTTCGTGGAGATTAAATAAATTGAGAATTGTAATTTGGGTAGACCAGAACAAACAATTTTAGTTATTCACGGCCCCATTTACTTGGGGTTTTTTTACGTGAAAGTAGACGTAATTTGATAACCTATTCCGTCCTTGTTCATGTGTCTATGTATTTTTATCCTACCCTCCCAGAGTCTGCAAAATGGCTTCACAAAAATGAGTATGAACAAGTGGCCACCTAACTCGAGAACGAAAGGTCATATCGAAAAAAAAGTACGGAAAACCTGATATATTATAATTTGTCTGATTGGCGCGAGGTTCAGTTGTCGTTGTCGTTGTCTTTTTATTAGTGGTCCGATGTTCTTTTCTATTAATGGCTTGTGCTTGTGGGCCATACTTTCTTCTTGGGCTTTCAAATATTCGCACTACGATACGGTAGACAGGGCGCGTGGAAACAAACCGGGCCGGCATGGTGGGTTGGCGGTAAGTACAATATGACCAACACTTTTTTAACAAAAAAATAAAATAATAATAATAATAAATATAAATATTGTTCCTAAAAAGGTGTTATTTATTAAAACTTGTACTGTTAAAGTTCACGTTAATTTATTATATTGAGACACACGGTGATATTCATAAATCTACATATGAAAACAATAAATACAAAAAGTATATGGTATTAGTGTATGTTACTCACAATAATCGAACATTCATGTACGGTACGCGTTTACTGTTTTTTTTTAATATTGCAATATTGAATTTTGTTTGTATAGATTTTGTTAATTTCACACACATTTTTAGGGATTTGATTTTATACTATTTTATCTATCTTTCCCTACTGAAGTTTAATATCTATATTTTGCAACCGACCTGAAAATGCAGCAGAGAATGCGTGATTGGTCAAAATCTGGAGCATACATGAAATATATTTTAGCTGCAACGGATCAATCAGTGTCGAACACGCCGTTGAATATACATCAAGAACAGCAGACAGCTTCCAACTCCATCCATGCCTTCATGATATTTGTCCTCAAATGTCCACGTCTGATGCTGAATTAGATCATCCCGCCCAATCGTCTATTTTCAGAAGAAAATTATGTTGTATCAGATGATTCATCTTTTAATGTGTTTTTGCGGCTATGGGCATTTGAGTTCAATATAACAGAAGCTGCATTAAATGCCGGAAATGAGATGATGTTGCTATGTAGTGCCTTAACCAGCAGATCCATTGACACCGTTGTATGATTCTCGCGATTTCAAATTGCATGTAAAAATGGTGTTAACAAACGATAAAAATATTCTTTGGTGAGAAATATATTTGTTTTACATAAAAAACAAATGTTAATATTATTTCTATATTATTATTATTATTATTATATGTTTTTTGGAGGTTGAACTTTTTATTTTCAATAAAGGTAAATGCTGAATAAAAAGTTCAACCTCAAAAAGAACCTAATATTATAGAAATCGCAGAGAGATGAACCAAAAGTTTTTGGGGAGTCATAATTAAGAAGCCACACTAAAAGGAAATAAAAGGAAAGTAGTTTGCCACACTGGAGCCAGTAGATAAACAATAATAATAAAAATTGGTTTTGTACATGAATATACGGGATCGGTCATAGCGCTCTCGGATGAAAGCAGGTATTAGGCTTCGTATACAAAAGCTCAGACCAGACTTGTTTCCTATCATTCCCATTCCCATTTATTTGATAAAACATAAACAGGGCAAGAGTAAGTTCAAGTACTGAAGACTGTTGCTCATAATGACCCTAGATCAAATTTGGAATTCAATTGCTCTCCACAATACGGAGACTTAAATGGTTATTTAAAGTAAAGTTTTATAAAAAAGGCGCAGGAGGACTTCAGCTTTGGAAAACAAACACAACAACTGCATAAAGAAGAATACCCTCCTGATTCAAAATAAATGCCTAATGCTAACAAGAATAACATATATTGCATAAATTCTCAACCTCCGCCAAAATTATATTAAAAATTCTCGACAGGCGATGAATACCACACTAAACTCTGCTTGCAAATTACACCTATTGTCTTGAAAATAATATTCTGAATTCGTGTGATTGAGCAGCTGGCTCTTTGACAGCCTCTTTACAACATGAACACTATATAATTAAATGTGTATGTGTATGTGTGCTTGCGTGTGCTTAAATAAAAGACGAACGCCTTCAAGCAACACCTCCTCGCAAAGACCAAACCAAAAAAAAAATAAAAAAATAACTGCGTGGCCAAAAAACACAATGGAATCGCTTCTAAAATATGACCATAATTATACAGCGCATTTGATTAAATCTCCGCGCATTTAAAATGTAAATTCAAGTGTTTGTATTAATTTCATGTTATTATAATAACATATTTTTCATCTTATATGCCCAACAAATGGCTATGATTTTCACATAAACATTCAACAACTTAATTTGAATACACACAAATTGCGGGCGCGCACAAGCAGAAACGTTTTTGGTGCATTGAAGGAAGTTTCATTGTTGAATTAAACTGCGGATAATTTGTCAAATAGTTTTCTGTTGTTTTTTCTTTTTGTTGTAATATGAAGAACTATATTTTTTGATGTATAACAATGGTTTGCACTGCAGGTATTTCGAACTCGCCACAGCACCTTGCCCGCTATTTTCTTATACATCATACCTATATTATATTACATACCGTTCGAGGCAGAGTATATATTTTATAGTATGAAGAGCATAGAATTTCAAACATAACATAAAATATGTAAATTTATGTACGTTTTTTTTTATGTAACAACTTAATTGTCGAAATTGTGATTGATGATATCACCACAGGTTTTTTGGATAACGCGAGTGAATTACGGAAAGAAAAACATCTGCGCTCGAATGACTTGCATTTGAACAATAAGAAAAATATAAATGAACATTTTATTATATACGATAGGATACCATTTATGTACTACAGCTATAAATATGACCAGCGTGGATGTGAATTTTCAAATACAAGTATTTTACAGAATTTCTTTCTTTCTATAAAATACAATATATTTACTTTAATGTTTTTCTGGTTTCGTCATAATGAGAAGATATTATTAAAATAAAGTCACACAAATACCTACTTAATAAACATTCATATTTTGTACTGTAAAATCCAGATTACTAAAGTCTAAAACAAGTTTCGTAATACATTTACTGTTATGCAGAATCTTGAATTTTTCACAATCAAAAATGAATTATGCATTTAAAATAGAAATCTTCGATTTTTAATGTATAGTAAAAATCTTGATAATATTTTATGAAAAAAGTAGATTTAAAGTAAAAAATCAAATAATTTTACACTAAAAATTAAAGTTTTGATATTTAATTTGTGTAAGCCCAAATTTGAGATTTTTAAAAAAAATCAGGGTATTATATGGTAAAAACCCTGATAACATTTAGATCTAATAATCCATGAATTTTTAATATTGAAAATCCATGTTTTGGAAATTTTTACGATAAAATCCAAATTTGGTAATTTTTAAAGTATAAATTAAAATGCGTGATTTTTTTAAATGTAAATCCATGCTTTTTTAAATCGTGTTAAAAATTCAAATCTTTTAAGGTAAAAATCCAGAATCGTGCATTTTTACAGTCAAAATTCAAATCCGTGCATTTTTTTTATTTTCATCATATCTTACACTGCACCAAGGTGTTCTACAAGGTTCTGTTCTTGGTCCGGTTCTATTTTCAATGTTCATTAATGATCTTCCACCCATGCTATCACATTCTTTAATTTACTATGCATATCTACATGGTCTGAGTTGAATGGATTTTATAAAAAAAAACTATTATTATATTATACTATACTATTATACTACTATTATTATTACCTGAGAATTAAGAGGTAAAGTAATGAAATAATAATTAATATAATGAATAATAATTAATTTTATTTTTTTCCCTCATTGTACGAGAAAAAGTCGGTCTCAATTTTAAATCAATATCCACCGTCATGTAATCCAGATTTTTGCAACATCCATTCCATTGCGTAGCTGTATTAAGCGGCATCAGTGATAATCTTCGGACCACCTGTCTCAATGCTTCCCATGCTAACACATCGCATCGAAATCGAAAAGCATCCAATTATAAACATTAAGTCGATCGCGCGCGCACTAATAAACAATAAATTTGCCTCCTTCTTTGGAGCAGACGTTGCGCGGGCACAATCAGATCACACTGAGCGCCTGCACTATATTAAAATTGTTGGTATACAATATATATGTATATTTGTATATATAGTATACACATTTACCTGTCGTGTCCGAGCTGCGCGTCTTTATTATCCAACAAAGTGAACGGTGTGTGTGCGCGCACTGTCCGAATCAATAAAAATAAAGAATCGAGACCGCGCAATTCGGAAAACACCCAAACGCAATAAAGATGCTGAACGCACGCTGCCCCCAAAGATCAGTGTGCTGCGATATGCAGGGCAAGCTTATACATGTATATCTTAAAAAAGGTATTATATACAAATATATATATAAGGTTGCAGAACAAACAGACTAAGGCAGCAATTTGATAACAACATGAATAATGTGTTTTTTATTTAATTAAAAAAACATTGTGCGCAGAAACGTGAGTCAATGCGAACTGATGATATACCTATGTGTATGTATACTCGTATAATATTCCTTAAAGAAAGTACACTTACAATGTTGTAAAATATGTACCTATATATAGAGTTGTTGTGGTTTATTTCTGCGAGGATTGTTGTATTTAATTTAATTGTGCTGTGCTGTGCTTTAATTTAATTTCTTTTTTATTGGTTACATTCCCGTAATTTGACTTATTCAATATGTGTATAACGGAATAAAATACTATTTTTTTAAAGCACGAATATATATTTACTTAAATAACGTTTTATTATTTTTGGGCATTCATGTCTGAAGAACTTCTTCTTCTTCATACCTTTATGTATTGCTACCGATTTCTTCCCACATCATGAAGACCCAATTCATGATGGAGATAAACAAATAGTTGGCCAGTATACAATCGTTCAGATAAAGGATATATTGTGGATGATTCAAATTAGTGTTATATTTTGAGGCATTAGTCGTCTCTTACTCGACTGTATTGACTGCTCAAAATGCGGGAGGTTATGTGTGTGCGTGCCAGCCAAAATGAGGGTATGTGCCCAAAGGTTTAGCTCCAGCCAAGAATATGGCGCCCCTGCCTCAATTTAAATGTTTGCCTGACGAGCTTGTAGCTAGAGCAATTAGCTGCGGCGTGGGTATATGTTTCTCCAAACCCTGAAAACCACACACACACACACACACCATCTGCATGAGCCAATGTGCTCATGAAATTTTTGCCGGGATTAAAAAAAGTGAGCAAAAATATTTATAAGCCGCCAGGTCACTTACCTGAGCTCCAATCGCCACGCTCGCTTCCTCCAAAAACCCGCATTCCAATTTGAACACAAAAAATTACACCACGAATCTTTAAATTCTATGATTTTAATATATATACGAGTAATAGCGAAGACTTGTAAATTAAACTCTTGAAATGGATGTTCCAAATTCAAAGATTGAAAGGTTAGACAGATACTGATAATTTGGACTGATTATAAAACGAAAAATCTGTCGTAAAATGCAAGTTAAACTTTTTTTGGAAGCCTAATAGTCTGGTAAGCATGTTGATTGCTATGAAGAGAGTGATTAAGTGTCGGTTAATATAAATAGATAAAATGTCATTTGCAACTCCAATAGTATTAAATTTTTCTCATGAAATTATATAGTATTTAAAATTGTATAATACAAACATCAGGAGATATTCTCTCTCTCAGGTTTTTTTAATCTGTTCTCTAGGTATTTTGGCCACGGGCAAAGTAACGGGTCACGATAAACGGATCCGCGAATAAATTTGAATAAAGTGTTCTGATTGATGAGACCATCCATATAGGAAGCAAGGGTGATGCGTTCGACTTCGCGTATTTAGTTGAAATCGCGCGTGCGTGTTGATCTTGTTTAGCGTATTTTGTGAAAACCATAAATTTTATCTCGTATCTCGCTGTCGAAAAAATTGTTTTTGTCGCATACTTAAATTATGTTTTTGAATATGTGCCGTACAAATAATATACGGTGTGGTTGCAATTGTAATTTAGACTTACAATCTTTGAACACTCTAACAAATTATTCACTTTGTAACAAAGTCGAAATGTCGCTACTTTGTTGCAAAGCGTATTTAACTTTGTTTAAAAAAAATAATTAAATAATGCTTTAATTGATTTGGAACTCGAGTAAAAAAGCTTATCAATCAAAACAAATATGGCCGACTTACTTGGAATATAAAATGAAATAGACTATTACACAAAGTTATAATAACTTTCCCAAAAAGTTTTATTCACTTTGTATCAAAGTTATATTGGCATTTCACTTTGTAATTTCGCGACTTTGTATACAAAGTTAACGAGTTTATGCGAACAAAGTGAATAATTCAAGTGTATACAACTTTAAACACAAAGTTTTATTAACTTTTTACAAAGTGAATATAACTTTGTAAAAGTTAGTATTTATTAGAGTGAACCCAGGTTACGTCTATTAAAAACCGAGAAAAATGCTTTTCAAAAAAGTCCAACTATTGTTTGATGCCATTTTTTTTAATTTAAAATGTACACCTTTGACACATCGAACCAACGTTCGAAAAGATGAAACAATAAGTTTATGGGAGTGATTGTTGTTCAAGTGCAATCTAAAAAGTGAATTTATTGCAAAAGATCGAAATGCGTACATCAGAATGATAGCAGAGGCCTTGGGAATGCCGTACGGGACTACTTAAAGAAATGCGCCCGATTTGTACCACACTATTTGAGAGACCATGAAAATATAATCGATAGTAATCCATAATAGAATCTGGTGACGAGAAATGGTGCATCCAATACGACCCAGAAACAAAGCGACAAAGTGCCGAATGTTGATATAATGCTTATTTTGTTCTACGATAGCAAGGGCATTGTCCACCAAGTATTCGTTACACCTAGCCAGACCGATTATCTTCTAAAGCGTTTATTACCAGAATCCCGTATGCGATCTAAATACCATGATCGTGGGAGTTGGACATTGCTGCATGCGCACCCGCCCACAATGCCATTCGTAGCGCGATTATTTGGGCACAAAAACATGTTTCTGTGATTGGCCACTCACCGTATTCACCTGGTTTGGCTCCGTGCGACTTTTTTCTATTCCCGAAACTAAAAATGCAACTATTTTGAAGATGTAATTTTGAAGTACACGTGGCCGTGACGCAAACTCTGAAGGCTATTCCGGTGAATGAACTTAATTTTTTTTAATTATTAGTCTTAGGATATTTTGATCGCACTGTTATGTTGGACATCAAGGCTTGGCAAAATTGCGATGTGACTGCGTGATACCGAAAATAAATCGCTCGTCGTACCTTAAAATTTCGGAATTCCATGATTTCTATGCTACGAAAACGCGCCTTTTTCTACCCAAAATTTCATAAAAGATAAAAGCTGCGATTAATGGCATTTCAAAGGACATCAAGCATAGTAGAGACGGAACGGACACTGTTTTGCGGACGTATAGTAGCATCACACCCATGTTACAATCTCATATACATATCATACCGATCAATGGTGAGAACTTTTGTAAAGTCCAGTTTCATCCGGCGGCGTGTTTACAGTATTAGATAGCAATCCTCGCGGCCAGCCTATACATCAACTTTTCAAAGGGAATTTCTGCATTACTGCAATAAAAAAATAGAGTAGGTAGAACTAAAGTAAACTGCGTGAGAATTATATATATACATTAAATTCTGGGAAAATTCCTTGAGTTAATATTCAGTTTATTTCTAATAGAGTTTATCCAAAAATAACCCAAATATTTTCAATACATGCTTTACTTAAATTAGACTGTAGTTTGGTTAAAGAACGGAGAGCGATTTACTAAACTTTCACTGTAATTTTCAATAAGATTTAATGTTATTTTTAACTATCTCGTATATCCAATGATTGTGCATTTCTCTCAATTTTTACTGAAGCGACAGTTGAAATTCAGTAATTTTTCTACAGTAAAAAGATATCAAAAATTTCACTGTTTTGAAACATCACGCAACAAAATTTAATAATCGCAAACTACTAAAAAACAGAAATTCCTTAAGAGGAGCACTTATAATATTAGGGGTAAAGCGCTCTGTATCAATTTATAATTCAACGCTGACGTATTGCCTATAAATAGGTTTAACTCATTTTTTTTCATGAGACTTCCAATAGATTTTGTTTTACTTAATTTTATCTTTCACAGCGGCAGTACAATATTAACCAGTATTATATTTACCAAAATTTAACTGAAAAACATTGCTGCATGCTCAGTTTATGTTTTATACCTTAATTTATCTGAAAATTATCGGAAGAGTTTACGCTAAGTTTATGTTAAACTCAATTTTATCCATTCAACTGTCAAAGGATTTTGATTTACTTAATTTTATCTCTCACAGCTGTAGTGTGGAAATTTTGAACTCTAATTTAACTGGACATAATCGTCACCCTGTAATGTCAGTATATGTTTTACTCAATTTTAATTCAGTCTCTTTCACAGCGTCAGTAAAATATAAGTTTTTTAACTCAAATTTAATCGTAGATCCGGGCCCGGAATAACCTAGAACCTAAAAATTATGAAGAGAAACTTGAAAGTAGTCTCTTCGAATTTTATTGATAAAAACAACAATATAGATTAACGACTATAACGTTTGTAAAGAAAAACATTTCTAAATTGTTCAGCTAATTGTCTTAGTGATATGGTGACCGAAGCTAAAAAATATGTTTTTAGTAAGGAAATTTGATGAATTTTGAGTTAAATTACAAAGTGTACAATTTACTATTTTGGCGAAAAGAACATTCTTGAAGAACCCTTTTCTTTATAATAGGTAAATCTATCGATATTGCCCTAAAAATAATATTTGCATTTTAACTGTAAATTAAGTGAAAACTTTTACTGAAGAATACCCTAAACTTATAATGTACATTCGGTGTATTGATTACATTAAATTAAAGTTTTTGTTTATATTTTTTAAGTTTATTAATGGATAAACATTGACACTAAATGAACGTTAATAAATGGTCAAACTTCCAAACAAAATCTACCCCATTCTAGGTGAAATTAACTATTAATAAACCAAAAAATAACCGAATTCGTTTAAATTCGGTGTGAATTTGTTACTTGGGCCATACTTAAGTGATAAGTGATGTGAGTTTGATTTGCAAGTTTCCAAGCAATTGCGTTCCACAAATCAAGCAAACGACATAGTTTTGCGATCGCTGCTTTGCTGTGTTGCAAATTAATCTACATGCAGCAGTGTTAATAAAAAAGTGGTTTAGAGAAAAATGCATAAAGAATCTTTTAAAAACAAATTTCATATACATAAGACTACTGTAAGGTCCTAGTATTGTTTAATCTTTTAAAATAAAAAAAATTCCAATAATATTTAATATTAATAATAATATAATAATATTTAATATTTTCCAAACAAAATAAACGGGATTTGAACGAAACGGTTCACCTGGCAGCATAGCAACTTCTAAATATAATATTCCTTAGACTTTTTCTTATACTCGTATATGTATGTATTTGCCTGGTAGACAATCCCGTTCGGTCCATTTAATCTTGTCGCTTATCTCTGCGCATCAGCGAGCAATCACGATACATGACCCAGTTATGCAGCACTTGGGATCCAAAGTGGTTTCTTCTATTAAAAGTATTGCGCATCACAATTTCCATTACGTGCATAATATGAAAAATAATAGCAAGGAAAACAACGCAATTTTCTCGGGCATAAAGCTAGCATCTACACCAGGCAACGATGACTACATCATCATAACTTTAGAGTAAATGACAACAACAACAGAGCGATGAAACATAATATTCTCACCTATAGAGCTCAGGTACAAGAATGCCGCGCACGATCGAAATGTATATGACTGGATGTTTAATAATATATGTATATCATAAACGCCTATTCACAATGTGTGCGTTATACACCATTATTATTATATTATTATTATTTAAAGTTGTTTTATTGTTTGTGTTGAATGAACACAACACACAAAAAAGAAGTAAACACTCGAGAGCGCATAAACATTTTATGAAGATGAAGTTGTTTCTTGTGTTCGAAGGTGCGGGAGATTGTAAATACTCGCACACACACACACATACACACTTTTAAGTGTACATATATATTACTCGCACCAGCTTTATTATTAATATGTACACAGGGCACACATATTTACATAAATCTTTAGCGTGCAAGAGGTAAATAACAAAGAATTTAGCATGGTTCGGTGCCGAGCGGCGTACCTGAGCACTAGCATATACCATAAACCATCATACATAACACGTGCATTATATATGTATATTGTATATGTGTGCGCGCAAACCACACGGCGAACAAAACCAAGCTTACACGGATTTATAGTTTCGTGTATAATGATTTGTAAACAGTCTTTAATGAAGGTGTTAATTAAAGGTGTTCATTCTCGCACACACCAACAACTCAGGTCTAATAACATTGCACGAGTGAACTCCAGCCGTACTCAATTGTT
>JANSTU010022363.1:0-13308 GCA_027564075.1 Bolitophila hybrida
TGCATTTCGAGAGCAAAAGAAAGAAGAAGAGAAGAGAAATTTTAATCAACAGACATAAAGAAAGTTGCTATTTGAAAAAAATATTAAAAATCGAGCCACAGAGCAGGTGAGAAGATATTACTAAAATTTAGATTGATAAAAATAGAACAATCTAATTGCAGAAATTGAATTTGAACAGGGTTGACATCCAGAGGACACCGATCCGGATGACCTGACAATATTATGCGAAAACATCTGTGATATTCACTTACACATAGAAGTCCATAAAACAGTAAACGAGTTTTCGAAGTTTGAGAAGCAAACTGAACTGTTAAACATATTTAAACAATGGTTTATGACTATTAAAAAGATATGTTAAAACACACCAAAACCATAACCATAAAAACAGTATAACAGAAAGATATAATAATTTAATTTGACAGATTACAAATTATTTTATAATGCTTATTCCGATTGGACTAAAAAGTAAAAAAGCGAATACAAATAAAAAAATATGTTAATAATGTTTTTTTATTATTTTATTGTTTTGGCAAATGGCCTTCATACAAATTGTTTTTAAATCAATATTTACCACACAAATTGCTTTCAAAAAAAAAACTGTTTTAGAAAAATCTTCTTTGACGCTAAAAAACGGATATTAATATAGTATTTTTTTACAGATTCTCAAACTAAAACTGAAATCACATGCGCTCTGGAAGTATCGAAGAAGAAAATATTCCATATACATCAAAATTTCAAGGTATATATAAGTATTATACTCCTAGTCTTAGTCATTGGCGTGTGCCCCTGGGATGAGAGACAGTAACCTAGACCACTGCTCCAACAACAGCGCATATACGAGTAAAAATATAAATATTTACTGTTTTATAAAGTAATATGTCATCCAGTTATGTTAAAATGAATTATTATACAATTATTTAAAAAATACATGAAAATTTAAATCCTATATATAATTTGTTGTCCAAAGGATGCGGACACGGACAATTCCTTATTGTTGTTTTATAATCGGCTTTAAAAGTAGAATGAAACTAAGTCCATAAAAAACTGCAAAATTAGTATATTTTTGCCAAGGCGCTTGAAAGCAATAATACAGAAAAAAAGTTTTCTAAAAAATATAAAATATTCTATTTATTATTTATAACAAATATATTTTATATAGTGCCAGAAAATATTAAAAATAAAATATAAGTAATTTATCCATACATTTTGTTGTGGAAATTTGTAGTTCCGCATATAAAGATATTTTAACACAATTCATTTCTATAAAATAAATAAATAAATATTTTAAATGTAAAATAAATAATCAAAGAAAATACATATTTTTATTTTTACAGGCAAACTGGACTAGTGCTTTAAAATACTGTCGGTTTCATGACATGGATTTGGCCAGCATAGAATCACAAAATGAAATGGATATAATCAATAATCAATTATTGGAAACAAGTGAGGATATACAAATTGTATACAATTTATTACTGATAACTATTGTCTATGTGCTTTTTAGATCTAACAAGTTACAAATACTTCACTTCTGGTAATGATATAGAGAAGGAAGGAATATTTATCTGGAAGTCTAACGGACGTTTAATTTCTTATATGAACTGGTTGGAATTTGAACCAAACAACGTAAATGATGATGAGAATTGTTTGATATTAGAAACAAGAGATACCCTTAATTTTATGTGGAATGATGAAAATTGTTCTAATAAATATTACTTTGTTTGCGAGGCACATATGTGCGCCTAAATACATATTATATTATTATTAATTTAATTAAGACAATTATAAGTTGTTATTATATATACTCAAATATAGAACAGAACTAATACAAAACATGTAGAAGAGATGTGTCGGTGTTTTTTTGTTGAATTGAATAAACCTAACTCTAAGAAAACGGGAAGACTTCTCTTTAATAAGTTGAATTTCATAAAATAAGTAAATATCTCGTTTTTCAATGATTTTCTTGTAAAGTTATGTTTTCAAAACCAAACTGTGTGAAATGAAAAGACTTTTACTTGAGCATTTTTTATATGATATAAATATATATTTGTATTATTTATATCGTCGTAATACATTCCAACAAGTTTATTGCTTCAAAAGTCTGCCACGTATAGAACAATAACTTGAAGAACTAACTCAGTTTGGCCAATATTGCTTCTACTTAGTTCGATGAATTATTATGCGGATTAAAATAATAATGATTCGTGAAAATTATGATAACTACATTCCAAAACATTCAATTCATATATCTTGCAGCATACCCAGATCAATTTCACAACATTCACTTAAACTAATTTCATCTCTTCTTTCACATTTCTATCCATCTGGTTCCTCACTTATTTATCTTAGTATCCCCTAAGTATGACTTCATACACACATTTAAATACAAGTTTATCTAGACATGATTTTCTACTCTGTCGATATATCTGTTCATCGCCAGTTTATAAAGAGCTATTATATTATACCAGAAATTCATCAACCACCTAGTTTCATCAATTCCCTATTTGCCTGAGTGCAATCTCCCGGCTCCCGACATTAATTTTTATAATAATCGTTCCAATCAATTCTCTTTTGGATCTATACCCCAATCGGAATTTATCATAGCAATTTCTTCAATCAAATCTAACTCTTTTTTACCTAGATACTATAATCTTCCCGTCCACATTATTAATATGTTATATCGGTTCTTGGTCCGCTTTTATTCTCGCTATATGTTAATGTTCTTCCAATCAAAATATCGATTCGCGGACTATTCACATAAAACAATTTACATAAAACCATTTACCTAAAACAATTTACATAAAAACAATTTACATACTAACAATTTACATAAAAAAAATCACATAAAGCAATTTACATAAAACAATTTACATAATATAAATTTATATAAACCAATTTATTTAAAATAATGTACATAAAAAAATAAATAATAACACCTTTTGAATCACAATTAGGGAAAACAAAGCTTATTAGGAATGGCGGATAGAGGGTTGTGGAATAGTTTTGAATCACGCTTAGGGAAATTAAGGTATCTGTAAAAGGTTTTATGTAAATGGTTTTAGGTAAATTGTTTTATGTAAATTCTTTTATGTGAATTGTATTTTATGTAAATATTCCAGCGACCAAAAATATCACTTGCATGCTGCATACTGTATTGATGGATTTTCAGAAAAACATGATTAACACCGATTTTATGGCTACCTCTCACTGGTGTAAAATAAACAAAATTATACTTAATTGCAGTAAACTCAATGCATTTTGTTTTCCACCTCTTGTAGTACTATTTCCACTGACTTATTACCTAAACTTACAATTAATAGTCAACATCAACATCTAGCTTGGTGCTGCACTGTAATTAATCTAGGCCTTTCTATAAATACTAATGTAAAATGGAACGATCATGTTTTCATGTTTGATCAATTTCTCTTAAAGTATCTGCACGACTTCGAAGCCTGCCATGGTCACCTAACACAATTTTTACAGACACAATACTAAAACTTGTAAAATCTCTTTTAATGCCCCACTTTTTGTACTGTGATGTTATATTCTAATACATATACGAGTATATCTGGAACAGCGTTGAAGACACTTAAATGGGCCACGCACCTATAATTCAATTCAATTCAATTCAATTCAATCGAGTATTAAGAAAACACTTTTTCTAAGAAAACCTGCGTACATACATAATACATTTCAAATGTCTTTGTCACCCCGTACTATTAACTTAAGTGTTCCAATTTATATACAAGCAGTGCGTACATCCGATATTTCTTTATTTTTGAAGCATCTAGTTGGAATTCGCTGCCATATTCAGTTAAATGTTTGGAATTTATTGATTCATTTCTTCACATATTTTCAACCATAATATTCATTTTTGGTACCACTGCAATATACTTGTTTAAATTATTCCTATTTTTTTAAAAATTATTCAGAGGTTAGGTCTATACATCCCGGAACTAAAGTATTCAAAATTATTATAAGAAAAATAACAAGATTTACATATGTGATATTAACTTCTTAGGAATTACTAACAGACAATAACATGTTATATATTAACATATTGTCTCATCTCATTGGATCCTGTAATCTGTTGACATAGGGCCAGTGTGCGATGCCGCACAACGGATTCGTTGACCATTACGAGTTCACACGAGTGGTCAGGTAATGCTATTATGCTGCTTGTACTGTGCTACTCCTATTGGAGTTACTGTGCTCTAACACTAACAACACATACCCGATGGTTAAGAGTCTTAATTTGACTTGACGCGACTCTAACAACTTTGCAGGGCAAATGCGCTTATTTTTGAAATATCTCTATGCACCAAATTCTATCTTGCTATTTATATTCGGATTCGTGAATCATTAACACTTATTGTGCTATACTTGGTACGTGTGGTCCGTTATTCAAAATCAATAACCTATTTCAGAAATAGGCTATTAATAGCAAGAGAAACCTACTGATTTAAAGTGCTACATTCGAAAAACACTTAGGTCTGCCGGCCGGGATTGAACCGGCGATCTCTCCTGGCCAACGCGTTAACCCCCTCGGCTATAACCTTATGGTTAATAGAACAAAATCACTTAAATTAATTTCAAAATAATTTAAGGGAATAAAACTGATATCATAGTTGTTTCTATTCCATTTTATTAGCACATCAGCCTAAGGTTTTACCGACACGAATTTCTAAATAAAAAAGCTGATGTAACAAATTAACATATGTGCATATATTAATTAGGGTCGCTTTCCATGGTATGGACACTTTAGAATGAATGAAAAATATCTCGCAAAATCATAAACCACGCCAATGTCAAAAAGTCAAGGGGATTCTAATTGTTATCTATGATATGCATGGTTTTTGTTCATAATAAAAACTTAGGTAAAAAACAATTTACTATTTGGCCATATTGAAGCATTAACTTGATAAAATACCTCAAACATTTCCAGAATTACAATTACATACAGCAGCAATAATAACGGAATTTTAGCCCAAAAACGTTATCAATAGCATCAATCAACTACCGTATTCAACAGATTTTGTCTCGTGTTAATTTTCCAAACATGGAACCTGTCTTTAGACGATCGAAGCCATAAATAATAATATTCTCTGAATGAGCTAAGCATATATAAAATGTGTATCGAATACTGTAAAAACCCAGGAAATTGTGTGAATTGTGTGTACCTTACTTTGAAGAAGAGAAAATACAATTTTGTGATTAAATGTTTTTTGTAATTTTTTGGCAAAGTATAACATCTACATAAATTATGATTCTTCTATTTATTATTATTATTATTATAAAACTATATTAATTTATTACGAAAATAAACAAAAACAAGATTGAAGGATTAAAAAGGTACAGTTCCAACTAAAACCATGTCAATATTCCTTAACTTTTTTTGTTCGGAATCTGATTATTTGGCATGAATATTTGTTGTTTTTTACGTGCTCACCAGAACATTAAATCCATTTTCTTATCGGTACAATCATGTCTATTACTATATTACACAGTATATCATACACACATTCATAATCATGAATTTATATGATATACATAAATACAAAGCAATTAATTCGCTGTTTTGTATGAACTGTGCGCCCATCATATCAAACCAAGTAATCTCTCGTGTTTTGCTGGAAAGTTGGATAAATTATAATACATGGTTTTATAAACATGCATATGCTCAATGACAACGAACCGCCCGCCCTTATAATAATATGGGCAGCTGGTCGGGGTGAATCTGGTTCCCATAGTTGATTTGCTTTGAACATATATTGTTTACCAACTTTTAGTGTCATTGATCTGGTTGTTACACGAATGGTTTAAACTTGGTTGGTTTGTGCTGTAATTAAGAGCACTCACAATCACTTTTGTATTTTTGTGAAGTGAAACTCGAAAAGTTCTTATCCGTGCTACATTCAAAGATGATTTGGTGTCAACAATGGCTGATACATTGAACGAAGATCAGTGAGCAAAAGCGAAGGAATATTTAAAATAGTGGGATGGTCTTCTAATAAAATTGTTTTTGTTTTTGCCTTTAGCTGAATATCAATCAATATCAATTGGTTGCGATTCTATCGGGAAAAGATTTTTAGTAATGCGGTGACATTTATCCACAATCTTTTATATGGTGCCGTTGAAATTGGAAATTGGAATTGGAAAATCCGCAAAACTGATTTTGACAATGCGCTATAAGGCTACTGAGCAACAATATATAATAATATATATTCGTTCAAATCGCACATTTTCTCATTGCGCATATTCCATATGTGAGATTACAAAATGCCCTGCTATTTCCACTCGCACATATTCTATTCGCGCATTTTCCGATTGCGTTATTTCGTATAGAGCTGAATCCTATTGCGCAGATTATGCGGACTTTTTTTATATAAAGCCATAGTATTAGATTTTAAGATTTTAAACTATATGGACGACATTTGTACTTAATTTTTGATTGTACATACAAATCACCGCGGCTAGTATCGAATTGTGTGTGTGTGTGTGTTTATTCAGAACCATCCCTCATTCCAAATTTTTAGACATTTCATACATTAGATTTAGAATGACATCCGTGATTTGGACGGTAAAATTATATGAGTTGTCCTTCACATAATTATTTGATTCCAAAAATGAAATTAAACGACAAATCGGAGGCCTATTTGCACACCTTCTCTTTTTATTATCATCTTAAATGTATTTTAGACAATTTAGGCAATTTTACGATGTGACATTTTGATCCAAAAATATTATCAATTGTCTAAAACTATCTAAAATGATAACGAATACATATTTTCAATCAATCATTGCGATCAAGAGTGAAAATTTCAAATGATTTAATTTAGATATTTATAGATAATTTTTAGGATAATACAATATAGTCGTACCAAACATTTCTTAAAATGAATTTCGGTTCGATTTTAAGTGATTTTAGCAATTTTACAATGCGCAATATCGCACTGATACCAACCGATCATTAAATAAGAGAGGAAAACCAATTGTCAAGTTTGGGAATTTTGAAAAAAATTACAAACTAATAAAACAAATTATAGAATTCTTCTTTTTGTCTTATATTAGGTATATATTTTTTATTATATGTAAAAAATATGTATACATATATTATATTATATATACATATATAATCAATTGAAGAAAATAGGTAAGGAGTCTCAGGACTTCCTTGGTTAACCGTATTAATATTCTCAAATCACATTTTTTGATAACTTTTTTCATCATCATCATAGAACCATTCTAATCTCATTAGAATAATTAAAATCTATATCCAACGCAATATATCTTCACATTTTCTATTACTTTTTCGCGCCAAGGACTTTTTCCGCGAATGGTAATTATATATCCATTAGCATCATTTCCATATGTATATATCACTTTTATTTTCAGCTCATGATGTTTTTTTACGTGTTTGAGTGAGAGGCAATGGGTGGATTTTTTTGGTGTCACATAATTTACACCAATTTTATTTCACATTTTCAACAATCACATTATTTATTTTTCATTTAGTTTTAGAAAACGCACTAAATAACACTGTGGAACACTGATGATTTTCGGAACCGCATAACGAATTTCAGCGCGCGCGATATTCGGTGCTTTTCCGCCAGCAGCTGCCAAATTATGTTTAACCGGTCGCGGCAAATGTTAGACTAACCGAATCCGGTAATTTTGACAGACAGCGGCAGCAAAATGCATTTCTGCTTTTGAGTTGTGGTCGCAATATATGCGCATGCGTTGAAAACACTCTCAATCTCTCTCGACAAACACATACTAACACAGTATTTTGCAACCTGTTAGTGAAGCGTTCGCGTGTGACACACATTCTATTCGCACCTTTGTGCTACATTGATAACACTTTGTAAATGTATAGGTTTATGAGAGAGAGAAAATGAAGGTGGCTTTTCTAAAAAAAGCTTCATCGAAAGCTTTTTTAAGTTCCTACGCTCCACCCGATTTCGACTGGTAACTGGCGAATTACACGCGTGATGTTTTCCTCCAAGGCCTGAATCGAAGCGGGTTTGTCCGCATAAACTAACGGTGTGATATCACACGATCTTGGTGACCAATCGACCGGCCCAAAACGTGAAATTATGTGCTCACCGAATTGTTCTCTCAATAAATCCATTGATTGATGCGATTTGTGGGAAGTGGCGCCGTCTTGCTGAAACCAAATGTCGCCGAGATCACGAGCTTCAATTTCAGGCATCAAATAGTCGGTTATCATGGCACGTTACCATGGACGGTTACGTTCGCACCGGCATCATTTTTACAGAAATATGGACCGATGATTCCACTGGCCCACAACCACACCAAACCGTTGTTTTTTTCTGGATGAAGTGGCAAATCCAACAATGAACTTAAACTAAAATGGCTCAGTAAAGCATGGTGGTGATGTCAGCTAATTGAGTTGGTATAATATTAATTTTGTTCATTTTAAAGGCTAATACATGTTCGAAATATCTCGCCAAGTGATTTCATCTTTCAGCAAGATAATGGTTCAACGGACAATTGGCATTTTTGATCGGGGCCACGTCTGAAAAGCTTTACTCAAGTTTTATAGAGATTTCATGATATTTCCGGGTTTTAATAGATGTAATTGTATTGCAATACGATCAAACTAGGCACCCGTCAGCACCATTAACATCCTTCCTATGGATCATGAGGAAATACTAGAAAAGTTTTATGAAAAATGTTCATGTCTATTCCTGGAATCGAACTCACGCAACCCGGGATAAGTAACCTAACCTGCATACAAGCACACCTGATGAGTGATCAAACAAAACTTTACGTTATTGAATCTATATATTATATATAATAGATTTTTAATCCCTATTCGGAACATAGGGCGTCATTTGGTGATTTGTTAATAATAATTTCCGTACTACATTGCTTACCTTTGAATATTCAGTTTGTGTTTTTGTGCAACGGATTTATGTTTCAATTATAACATTTCGAGACATTTTTCAACATATATTATTTATTGCAATAATATAACTTTCACTCAAATAAATTACATAATGTCTCAATTTAAACCATAGCCATAACCGAGTGGGTTAACGCGTTGGCCTGGTTTATGGAAGGTCGCCGGTTCAATCCCGGCCGGCAGACCGAAGTGTTTTTCGAATGTAGCAGTTTAAATCAGTACGTTCCTCTTGCTATTAATATCCCATTTCTGAAATAGGTTATTGGTTTGGAATAACGGAATATTAATATACACATAACACATAACATATACACACGCACCCAGTATAGAACAATAAGTGATTTTTTTTTTTGTTTAAGCTTAAAAAATACAATTTTTTTTAAATTTTATATAATAGTACAAAATTTCCTCTCCTGTATGGATCGACGATTCCATGTAAGTTAACAAAAGAATACAAATTCTACGATTTATTCCAATCAAAAACTTTAAACGCGTTTTTCTCAAAATCTTTTTTTTGAAGTCGGTAGTCATATTTTCTCCAAATATTGTGAACCGATCATCTTGAAATTTTGCACATTTCTTTTAGATATGACTTTCTATAGTGCAAGAACGATTTTTTTTTTTAATTGGACATTTACAACTAGTTTTATAGTACATAGTCAAATTTAGTGCCAAAAATGTCATCTTTTGCACAAAACGTTTTAAAAAAATAATTTTCTTTATAATAAAATCCATTGTTCAAACCATAGCTACACTAAAATACTAAAAGATAAACTTTGGTTTTTTGATTACAGATCAAAATTGACTGAGTTATGATGTCTCCCGAAATGTACTTTTTTTAGAAGCGTCCACTACAGCCAGATGTCACTGACAGAGTTTTAAATATTTTCTGAAGCGATGACAAAATATGTCCCCAGTTTGCGGAATTAAAAACGTTTTTGATGTCCAGAGCTATTACCGCGAAAATCATATGTTTATACTCGCTCTAACTTCTAGGTTGCATTGGCAGTTTTTTGTTCTTGATTTTTGTCATAATTACCCTATAGGCGCTGCCCCAGGAATAGTATCCGCTTCGAGACAAAGTCTTTGGAACAAGTCTTTTTTGCTTTCAATAATTTATACGCGTAGGGTTTTTTTGCTTGAATTCCAGTCAAAGGTTGCTGCTGTTTTATTCTCGCCGGCTCGTCCTATCATTGCCTTATTCCACCAGAACACTTTGTTTTTCCCTTCAAAGGATTTTATTCTTGGAAAAGATTCAACAATGCCTTGTAAATTAATTAAATTTCAATGAATCTACTCATAGATCCAATAATTGCTTTATGATATATTTGCTCTTCGTGTCATATCAGAAAAAGTTTATATTGTTTATTTTCTACATTATTAAATTAAAAAAAGTATAAATTGCGAAGAATACTGGCGCCAGACGACGCGCGAGAGTGAATTGGGCGATGCGGCATTAAAAGTGACTCAGACAGGTCGAAACCGAAACTGTCTTTGACAAAAAACCCGGACACACCAATGCATAGTGTCGGAAATTAAAGAAGTCGTAAAATATAATTATTATAATATAATATTCACGTTGACCATCCATTATCCAGGTATAAATATTCAATACGCACTTCCTGCTGCTAACTGCTTCTGCTTATGTCCACGATCTTATTGAGGTCATTCTATTGGTTAATTAATAAATTCTTCATTATCAGTCGTATTAATAACATTTTTTAAAATTTATCAAAAAATCGAAACAATAAATATTAAACTATCGATTTTTTAAATATATTAAATATAACCCAAAATAAAATGAAATCAATATTTAAACATAACGAAAACAACGAAAAACATTACTAAACTACTAAATAAGTGACTATAATTTATAATTTTACATTGCAGCTATATAGCAAACCGAAGTCACACTGACATTGATATACCCTGTAATACATTAAATAAACTAAGTAGTTTCTTTGATCGCATTCGCACATAAATAGTTATTTAAATTTATGTTAAAAATATATGCGTTAGTATCGATTTATTTTATAAATAACATTATCATTGTTACCGCGTTTTTGGTCTATTAATTCAAGCAGTTCTTCGTCAGTTTAAAGTAGCAGTGATCATGCGGTTCAACGAGTCCATGGAGTTGGTGGGTAAAGCTGAAGAATCGCATATTTCCATACCGTTGGTAGAGGATGATATGCCGATGAGAACGTTCTATGCTGGAAAGAACGTATTTTTAACTGGAGGTACCGGTTTTTTGGGACAGTTGTTCGTTGAAAAGCTACTTCGGTAAATTAGGAAGTATGTTTACATAAATTGTAGATAATAAATTAGAAATTTATTAGAACTGGCGTCAACCGAATCTATGTGTTAGCCCGACCGAAAAAGGGAAAGTCATCCCAGGAACGGCTTGCTGAGATCTATGCGGGAGCACTGTTCACAAAAGTGGCCGCCAATGATCCGATGTACATGAATCGCGTGACAGTGGTGGAAGGAAATCTACACGAACTAAACATTGGTATTTCAGCTGAAGACCGAGCTGTGATCATCCAGAATGTTCAGATTGTAGTGCACTCGGGTGCTGAAGTGCGCTTTGATGAAACACTACAGAATCTACTGTTGGTGAATTTACGTGGAACCCGCGAGGTTATGCGACTGGCCGAACATATCGTAAACCTTGAAGTGTGCATGCACATCTCAACAGCATACTCACATTGCCCACGTAAACATATCGCAGAACGATTCTATCCTGCACCAATGGATCCTGATCGTATGATTCAGCTGGCAGAGCGTATAGAAGGTTTGAATAGAGTTGTGTTCGAGACATTAACGGAGAAACTCATTAGACCTTGGCCGAATACATACACATTTACTAAAGCACTGTCCGAGGAACTGGTAAGAGGTTTTGGACAGAGAATTCCAGTTGCCATTATCCGGCCATCTATAGGTAACTCTAGTTTTAGTGACATTAATTATTTTAAGATTATAAATAATGTTATTTTCGAAAGTGATTGCCACGCACGAAGATCCTATACCGGGATGGATAAATAATGTCTACGGTCTGACGGGAGTACTGGTCGCTGGTGGACTTGGCTTCCAAAGAATTTTACCGTATAAAAAGGAACTGATCGGAGACATTGTGTGCGCTGACTTTGTCATAAACTCAACATTGGCAGTTGCTTGGGATACTCACCAATCGGAGTATGTGTGCATGCATGTGTTTTACATTCCTTTTTTTAACAAGTAATTTATTAAGAATATCTAGAAAGCAAATTCAAGCTGATCGGCCTGAGACTAAGGTGTACAATTTGACTAGCTATCAGGATCGTCCTATAACATATGGTATGGTCACTAACATAAAATATCTTAAATTAATAATTATTCAATTATACGTAGGAGAGATCGCCAATCGTATCAGCGAGGTATTTTATGAAAATCCATCCGATAAGATTCTTTGGATACCTACCGCCAATGTCACAGAAAATGCAGTTATGAAAATCATCTACACGATACTCTATCACATTATACCAGCTCTATTGTTCGATGCATTCTTCGTTATAAGTGGCAAACGCATTCGTCTTATGCCAATGTACCGCAAAGTTCAGAACTTTGTGATCGCTAACACGTTTTTCATGACACATGAATGGTCCTTTGAGAACGATGAAATAAAGAAGGTTTACGATAGGTGACAATAACAACAGTGTAAATCTGTTAGAGATAATCTAATTCAATATTATTTTGATAGAATGACGGTGGCCGACAGTCGTTTCTTTCCGAGTGATATGCGCACTTATAATTTCCAAGACTACGCTCCGGTTTACTACCAAGGCATGCGAACGTACATAATCAAAGAAACTGATGTCGATGTAAAGAAAGCTAGACGAAAGATACGCAATCTTCAGATGGCACATGCAGTTGTGTTGGTGTTCTACTATTCAGGTGTGGCTTTGTTCTATTATGGAGTACTTAGGTACTGTGGAATAGCGCAAATGGCTGAACGAGCAATCGGAGAGTGGATGCAATAAATTTTAAGGGTGTTTTAAATAATTTACGCTTTATATACATTTATTTGGTTCTATAAAACGATTGTGTTTGGTACGAAATGTCCTTCTTATAATAATTCAAAATAGCTTTCGAGATCATTCGTTGCTAGCAAGTAACTGTAGTACGGAATAAGATACGTTTACACTATTCGAGAAAAATACGACTTATTTGAACAAAATGTTCGTCTTGTGTTCGTACAATTTCGAGCTAAAATATTCAGTTAGTTTGAGACGAACAATTGTTTCGAACTAGACGAATGTTTTTGAAAATGAACTCGAGCATTTTCGCTTGACCCAAAAAGTCCGTTTGGGTCAAGCGAAAATGCTCGTAGGTAGTGTATT
>JANSTU010022374.1:0-13308 GCA_027564075.1 Bolitophila hybrida
TCATTTATAAGGAAAAAGTCCAGAAATGAGGAGTATGTGTTCCTGTGAAAGGTAGGATACTGTGTGTGGGCGATCCGTATTTCGTAGAAGCGACCATTTTGCATTAACCAGTCGTAGAGGGTAATTGAGCAGTTTCCAAAGTTGGCACAAGTGTCTGCAATTATGTCACAGTCAAAAAAAAAAAAAAAAATAGTACCCTGTGGCCAAAACCTTTTAATCACGCTAAGGAAAAAACAAACCTGAGAACGGCGGATAGAGGGCCAATAAATATGACCCTCTATTTTACTCTATCTGGTAACATGTAAAAAAACTGCAATCTTTGTACACATAACTCCGCCCACAAACGTCCGATTTCCTTTTTTTATTAATAAATAAGAATTTACAATTCCTTGAATGCTAAAAAACAAAAAAAACAGAAACAGCCTTAAAACATTATTTTACCCCTAACTATCGGGTGCTTTTTATAAATTAATTTGTTTTTTCCATTAGCTTTTTGACTTTAAACTATCACCACGCCCACGCTGTGTGCGGAAACTCTTAATATTTAATACGTAATAAACCCTTACATTTTGTTTAACCATCTCACCCCTCCCCTCTTTACACGCTAATACAAAAAATGTCCTTTTTGCGACTATCTCCCTTAAGGGTTATTCGATTTTATTTAAAAAAATAAACATAGCCCCCCCACACCTCAAAATTTGACTTTAACCCTTATTTTTAAAAAACTTAATTTTTGTTGTTTTGTGTTCGACAAATGGTCGTAAAAAGCTCCAAATGTATTAAAAGGAAATTATATCTATTAATTACCTTCGACGCTAACAAAAATTTCCTTTAAATCAAAAAGAAGGCTAATATTCGCCAAAAAATCTGAATGTTGGTGGGGATACCCAAACTTTCCGACGGTAGTGTACACTATGTGCTTACCAATGCTAAAATGATCTCAAATTGAGACTCAGACATTCTCAAATACTCTAGAATTGTCCCACAATAAATTTTTATTAGTTCTTTCTCCAAATCGTGCTTAATTCTTTTTGATAAAACATTTATATGTCAAAATATGATCAAAAAGTCCGAGTAAAAAATAAAATAAATTGAAACATCCAAGTTTTATTCTTTTTTACACAATGGTGTTTTTCGAATGTAGCACTTTAAATCAGTAGGTTCCTCTTGCTATTAATAGCACATAAAAACACATTTTTTGAGTAGCACATTTTTATTTATGTTTTAGGGCTGACTTTTTGTTATCACATCAAGGTTATACATTTATTTATTTAAATTTTAATTTAACGGTGGCTTCCGAAGTGTTTGCGAAAAAATATATATAACATCACGAGAATACTGCTTGTTTTCTATATTATATAAGAGGTTTTTTTTGTTTATAACGAACACCTATATATATATATATATATATATATAGACATCAATTTCACATACCTGTGCGGCTTTATTAGGTATTCTATTCTGTATATAATACATTTAAAGTGTTTAATAGACGGATTTTTTTATTATTTAACATTGATTTGCAGCGCGACAGGAATATGGCGGGATTTGAAGGAACGGGGAAATGTGTATAATGTATATATATAATATAGCTACATATATATATATTTATGTGTAGAACATGAAGCCCATCAGTATGTGTGGAACATCATTATTTTTGTGTTGGTAAATACATATATTATTTCAAAAATAATAATCTTTTTTCTATATGTTTCTTTTTTCTGGACTTTTCGGTTACATTAGGTACACATATTTGAAAAATTATAATCATTGGGCTAGCATTAATTTTTGTTTAGTTGAAATTATATCGTTTGGTTTTCTTTGATTGTTAATCATATTATAGGTATAGGAGTTTGTGCAGTTGTAGAAAGCTTTTGTTTTTATATTTTTATTTAAATATAGTATAATTAAACGTATAACTGAATTGACAAGAAATTGACAGCTTGAACTGAATGCGCGTATCCAACAAAAGGAACAAGATTTATAGATTAAACAAATCAAAATGGAAATTAGAGTACCAAGCCATATTACAGAATGGTTATAATATAGGCTAGAATAGTATACAAAATAAATACACTTTTATATAGATTATATATTTTAGGGTCACATTTCGAGTAAAGAATTTAATGTGGACATTTACAATTTATTTAACTTAAACTCATTACCCTGCAGTCTTACTAGGCGAAATGCCTCTCGAATTGTTGGTGTCATCAGCAGTCGCAGACTATCGGCACTATCTTCGGGCAGAGACTCAAGCAATTCCATGGAGGCCACCACCAACTGTGACAGGGAGGCTCGTTTGTAGTGCATGTCTCTTAGAATGCTCGAAGCACGCTGCATTTCAATTTCTGGTGAGATTGCTTTCGATTCTGGTGCATCTGGTTTCTGGATTCGTGTTACATCAAATGGATTCGAACGACTGTAGCTGTGCACCAGTGTTGCCATCGAAATATTTTCTTCACGGCTTGGCGTCGTCTCGCCAATTGTTTGTGCATCGATACTGCCCGTTTCAGTATCGTAGGTTGCACCCATAGCTATTTCCAAATTCTCTGCACTCTCTAGACAATGTGCAGCCGAGATACTTAAGTAAATTTCGCTTACCAAATTCCAGACATCCTGCAACGAGAACAAATACCGTACAAAGTTCTCCTTTTTCTTGAGCGTTGATGTGTTCAGGCGAGAGCATGACTCTAGTACATAGCGCAAGTCATCCTTATTAAGATTGTACACTGTGATGTCGTTCAGGTACGAGTCCACCATGCACATATAGTAAATCATCCAGGCTGACGTCATTTGTTTGTACAGATTAGCCGCATAGTCAATGTTGGACACTTTTTGCATAAGAAACTTAAGTCCTGGTCGTGAGTCAAACTCAAGGGCACTGGTCAGATACTGCTTGACACAGCGCAATAGAATTTCCTTTGATCTGAAACCAAGCTGATAGTTTGATGTGACTTCATTGCTGTAACTGTCTACGATGCAAGTGTTCACCTCAGATGGTACACAGTTTAGATTACCCAGTAGCAGTTTGGCTACAACTTGCAGAAGCATTTGATTAGCAAGTAGTCCAACAACTAAACTACGGTATGGTATCCGAATTACGAAATTATCGACATTCTGTCCGAAACCACTGGTCAGTGGATACAGTAGGAATGAATAGCTTCGGTCGTCTGTGATTGTCTTTGTTTCCGTTGGTGTATGGCATCCATTTGATGATTTACTGGTGGTGGGCAGATCTCGTTGGTTGTCCATTAGAAATACTTGCTGGGCCAGCGAGTTAATTCGGATAAGCTCTTCCATTGTACTATCCCGTCTGGCTGCTACCTTTACGGTGGCGCAGTCTCCATAAAAACTGTTGGACTTCTCGTGGAAAGCAAACGATAGCTGACGCAATGGTGCTATGGTCACCGTACAGGCACGATGAATAGCTGAGCATGCAATCATCCATTGATTTTCATTAAAAAGATGTCCAGTAGAAAGTATCACGTGTTTTAGACAAGATACACCAACTCTTGCAATGGTTTCCTGTGTTTGTGCCGAACACTCGATCAGTATCAAAAGTAACTGTTTCAGTGCCAGCGTAGCTGCAGTCGGAATCTTTGTAGGAGTCTCCACAATTCCACTGTCATCACTGGATGATGTGTCTGACTTGGGAGTTATGCGAATTTGAGCAAATTTTAGATTATCTACTGGACGTTTTATTGTCGTTGCCTTAGCCGATGCGCCTCCAGTGGCTGTGCTGGTTTGTGGTTTTGTCTGCCTTGCAGCAGGTTTCTTCTGTGATCTCTCTATGAACTCAACCACCAGATCAGTGGCCATTCCACAGCAATGTTTGAAGTTCTTCTCAATCGGTTGCCAATTATTGTGTGTCTTATTCACATACCTAAGCCAATCTTGAATCATCGGAATCAACAGATGATTAATACAGTAGAATCCAAAATCAATGCCCGGACTATTAATCAGACTCTTGAATACCTTCAGAATACACTGTAAGATCGGTGCTTGGTGTGAAACCGGACAAACAATCAAAGAATTCGTTAGTCCATCCAATAGCAGAAACCATACTTTCAGCACACCCGATGACTTGTCCAACTCATCGATCTTTGTTATAGACTCTTTATCAATGTGCAACGATCTGTACGATATCATATGCTGCTCATTGGTGGTCTGTAGATAATCATTACCAAAATAGGTAAAATTCTCCATAGAATTGGGTATATTAGCATCAATAATGTGTGTATAGGTAATTCCCTTAATTTTGTATGTTGAATGAAAGTTTGGACACTTTGGCATATTGTACATAAATGCCAGAATGGCTGCACATCTTTCAAGGAATTTCAGGGTGTCATGTAGGAATTCCACAGGCCTGAAATTGGTTTCGTCTTCGATTAGACCTAGACCATTTGAGCCTGTTGCAGATATTTCAAGATATGACAACAAACAAAGGATACAATCAAGACCAGCATTGGCAAACACCAGAGTATTATCACTGTCGAGGAACACTCGGAATATATCCGTGATGTTGGCAATGTTTAACGGTCGATTGCGTGCATTGCGCAGAGTTCCAAATAGAGGGCGCCATCCTGATCGAATTTCGGTTCTATGCGTTTCCACAATTTCATAAAGACATGCCACAATTTGATCCTATATTAAAAAAATAATCATTTATCGGGATATTTATGAAAACACTTTTGCTTACTTGAACATCGATGTCACACGTTTCCATGCTAAGTAGATTCTCAAAAGGTTTCAGCAGTGCTTCGTTGAAGTGAAAATGTGGTAGTTCCGACTGTTCCACCAACAGTGCTGTTATAATGTCCTGAATATACTCTATGGATCGTTTCGATATAGAACTATCTCGATGGCAGGCAGCGTCCATTAAGTGAGGTCCAGTTATTGCCCACACTTTCAAAATGTGCAACAATGGCCTAGAACTACGAAACACACGCAGTGTAACATCACCGACACGATGTAACAGTAACGAATGTGGCAATGCATCTGTTTTCGGTTTCCATGCACGACTTGGCCACCAAACCTTGCTGCCACGTTTCGAGCTAGACGTTCGATAGAGTTGATCACGTGATGACCGACATAGATTCTTTATGAAATGACACAGTGCCGGAAGACTCAGTCGTTCGGCAGCATCGCAAAATAGATTTTCGGCTTGATGCGACAGAGCACAGAGTACCTTTGCGGTGTCTATTTGACTGAGCAGCATTGTTTCGTTGATGCCCGAATACAGTTTGAGAATTGAGGCCACATTCGTGTTCGGTATTTGATGGGGTGTCTGCAGGAAGCTGTATACGTCAACACTGTAAAAGAGTATAGATTTGATTATAAATTATGAAGTACGGAATCTCAGTTCCATGAGCATGGCTCTTCCAAATAAAAACATATGTGGAATGGGAATTACCATTTCTGACCACAAATGACCATTTATAACTTTTCTTGACTACTCTTAATTCAAAATGTAGCTTATCAAATAATAGTTTTTGCGGCATTTGATTGACCACTTTTTGACAATAAATGGCCATTTATATTATTTCAAAATTACCACAATCTAATCCCGTAAAAAATCATTTTTTCGATTTGGTAGTCTTATTAAAATAAAATTAAATACAATTATAAATATGTATTTATAGTCAAAAAGTCGTCAATCAAATGCCGGTAAAAAATTATATATATAGCAACTGGCACTATTAAGGGTGGAATTTATGTGAAAAAGATTGCTGTAATTTATTAGAAAACATAGAATTTCTTTCTTCATCTTGCCACCACAGCAAATTGTCCCTCAAATGGTGCAAAGACAATAACATCGAAATAGTGCCAAAGGAAGCCAACCCACCAGAGCTTCTGCCTTTTGAGAGATATTGGGCTTTGACCAAAACAAAATTGAAGGAAACATGAAGGAAGCCAAAGATTTCAGAAATAAATGAAATGCAGTCAGCAAGAAGGTCTCAGAAGCCACCATAAAGGTGCTAATGGCAGCGTTACCGAAGAAGCTATCAGATTTCAAAAAAATGTTCACTTATAATAAATCAGAAATAATTAATTAATCAGAAATTAAATTTGCTTTTACAAACTGTTTTAATTTTTATAATTGGATTATGGGTTTCAATATTAGGGCAATTTAAAGTTAGAAAATTGTTTCGATCTCAGGCCTCATTAAAAAAAAGAATTTGGTCAATATAATTAAAAATTGTCATTTGATGTCAAAGAGTCGGCAATCAAATGCCGGAAACAAGCGATTTAGAGGAGAAGTTGACCATCCACATATTTTTTTTGAAATAACTTTGTAATTTGTTATAAATGGTCATCATCAATCATCATCAATGCCGCACAAAAAAACACTATACTCATAATTTGAGATTTACTTACCATGTTTCATCTTCGTCGATCGGTGATGAGGACAGATTTAGTTTGTCATTACCCGTTCCAGCAACGATTGTTGTTTTCTCACCAGTCTCATAGTCCCGACCAGCACTTGCGCTTGTTGCATCTAAATTGGCATTCTGCAAGCTAAATAGTTCATGCTCCAGTTGGGTGACATGTCGACACACTGTGAACACTGGTATCCAACAGTCGGCACTGTACGAACCCAACTCAAGGCCTCCGCTTAAAACCACGTCCATCGAAAGTGCTTGTGTTGCTGAAATTCTAGACCCAGTCGTCTGACAAACGTTTGTAGCCAATAGACTAAGAATCTTTCCGGACAAGTGCTGTAGATTTAGTGAATTGCTTAGAGTTGCAGCCTAGAAATAACATTTTATTTTATATATTCCAATAAACTTCCAAAAAAAGAAAGAAAAATATTTACCGCATGCAAACCATCCAAACTCAATGCAAACAATGCTTCACCATTCTGGTTCTGTCGCTTTTTAATCTTAAGCGTTTTTTGGGACAGTTCAACCAAACGATTCTTCTTCTTTGCACCAATATCTCCAAGACCCGCACTAAGTACAGCTACCATAGAGTCCCAGCAACAGGTTAACAGACGACGTGATAGTTTTTTGGCTGCTTCTCTGCGATCATTATATTCAGGCTGTAGTGTACCGACCGACTGCAAATGTTGCCAATCCGAAAGCATTTGAGACGGTCCAAATCCACCAGCATCACGTAACATCTCGACAAGGGCACAACGAGAGTCACGTGAATCGGTCGATTTGCACAAACTTGCCAACGGATTGGTCGTAATGATGCTCTGGTATAGTTCGCACAGCCAAAATGTGGACAAATATACCAATACACCGGTATTCTGTACAGATGTGACAAACTGTTGTTCGGACAATGGTATGAGGACTGGTTCCTAGGAGTTTAAATTATAATTAAGTATTATTTTATTATAGAAACGTATAGGAACTTACATCACTTTCATTATAATGACCGGCTTTCATAAGTTGCAGGCTAAGCAGTAGAGCTGAACATGTAGCCAGATAAATTCCGTCAGCATTGATAGCCGTTAGGTTGTAGTCAAAATCCGAGTAGTTCATGCTATTCTCTTGGCATATGGACGACGCAAACTCTTGTAAGGCTTCGTCAACCTAGTTTTATAATCATTATTGTGAGAAAGACTTCAATTCATGTGTTTTTAAATAACGACGAATTTCGTAACAAAACTCGGCTTAGCTAAATCTTAGGGTTCTACCCTACTAATTTACTGTTTTTGTTACAAAAAAAGAGTAAAGTGACTACCGCCAAAACATTGACTAACCTCAACCGAGCTACGTAACTTTAAAAGTTTTGGCACCAAATCATTGGTAATCGATTTGGTAAATTCTCTGGCATGATGACGATCAAACTCTCCGTCCGAACGAACTGGTGTCGGTGCTTCTAAAAATGTATACGGCCAGTTTGCATCAGCCTTCGACGAAGACAGATCATCACTGGATGATGGTACTTCTTCTTCAGGACCTTCGGTGTCACCCGATCCATTGGAGACCACTTCCTGGTCGTTATGCTCAATGTCACTATCAGATCCTGATGATGTTTCAAATCCGTGTTGCCTCAATTCAGCGACAGCATCTCTGTGAAAATAATATTATAACAAAAATTATCGGCAAATATGAATCAATTATCCTAACCTATAAGCTGCCGGTAATCGTGCCATAGACTGATAGGTCAATGGACCTGTATAGTCAACCTCCCATAGTTTACCATAACGACAGTTTAGTATCTTAACTGTATGGTCACTGATAATGTTCTCATCCAAATCACCTGAGCAAAGTGTTTGCAAACTGGCCAAAAGAGCCACAACACACTCAACACTGGTATGCAAAGAACTCTCGCAAGCCGTTCCTGTCTGGGCGGCAACAGCACATTCTTCCATGGCATCCACAATACTGCAATAATGATAGAATATAAATAAAATGTGTATTGATTTGAATTACGATAGCTTACAGTCGAAATAGCGCCATGTCGTCACTGCACGTCTGACCTTGGCTCTTGTCCAGGAAAAGTATTACAGAAAGGTCAACCAGTCGGGCGGGGCTTCTGTAGTTTATATGATATGTTAAATATGTGCGGTAACATGTCTCAAACAGTTTTTCGAAGAATAATTCGTATAAAAGCAATTCGTCGAAAAACGATTCGTCTAAATGAAATTTGTAAAAAAAAAACATATTCAAATTTAGAATTGATTTTAGACGAATTGATTTTATACGATTTGATCTTACACTAACTGATTTTATACGAATCTGAATTGTTGTAGACAGAATAGTATAAACTTGACTTACTTGAAAATCTCCTTAACGCATCGCAACGGTTCTGTTCTGTTCTGAGGTGATGGAAGTAAAATCATACGATGAAACAGCGCCTCAAGCATTGGCCTCAGTGAACCTTGAGCACCAGCAATACGAACCAACTGTATGGCTGTCTGATATACACATCGAGCCTGTGGACCATCCAAACCGGGTCCTGTAAAAAAACCTCTTGTCTCATTCTCTATGATGTGCAAAGCATCCCTGCAAATAAAATCCAGCAATAACATCTCCATTAAATAAGAAATTAACCAAATTACTTGTATGTAAACTTTTTATCAAGATTCACACGTCCCGGTGATCCCAGTGCAGCGGCAAGTGTTGGACAAAATTTCTGCCACAAAAATGCCGTAAAATGAGGATTTGTTTGAACATTTCGAGGCAAAGCTGTGGACAACGTCAAAATGCACTCGGTTAGATACAACGATCCACCAGTTGTAGTCTTTTTTGGTGATCCTATTCTTGGTTCAATCAGTCTACTGCAAAGCCACTGCATAACCGGAATAACTTCATTGTAAACAGCTGATGCCTGAGCAACGCTCATCATATTTGCGGTGGGTGTAGTACGAACAATGTCGTCCGCCTCGTCCATAAGAAATGAACAAAATGTTCGTAGACTCTGACTTGCTGCGGCCAAAGATGCAGCTCGTATTGCACGAGCACCGTTCTCCCAGCACTCACCACATCTGGATAGAATCTCGATTAGTAAACGTCCGTTCAGTGTGGACGACGGTGAACAGGCCATGGCCAAGAACAATCGAAGTACATTGACTAGCGTTTCTTCGTTAAATGATGAGCCACCATGAACGGATACACAGGACGTTGATCGCAGTAATTGAGCCGGAAGCCACAATGAATCATCTTCTGGTTCTAGTCCAACATAGAATCTTTCGTCTTTGATGATTCTCTGTGTGAATGAGAATAAACAACCTACAATAAGGAATAAACTAGACTTTACAGGACTTACATGCATCCCATTTAATGCCATTGTAACAAATTTAGGTCGACGAGTTTCTAAAGCCATCTGCATAGCCGTTAGGCACACAGTTCGAAGCTCGTACGATGGATCCCGGTGAGCACCATGTTGTCGATATAATTTATCTGCATTGCAATCAATCATTTTACAAACATCATTATAAAATATATGTATTTAGCTATTTACCATAAGCATTCTGAGCTCCATTTCGTAGATGCGATAGTTTATTGCCGGTAGCCTCTTTAACGATCTGCAGCAGAAGATCCTCCATATTGTGTGCGGAAATTTTATTATATACTTCAAAAAAAGTACTATTTCTATTTTTACATAGTCTGGAATAAACAAGAAAATGTTGGGGTATAAAATATATAAGTTATCTGAAACTGCATTATCAAACAACCCGCCCATATGCTCTATTTAATATAGGGTTAAGTATTCGAGAGCTAAATAAAAATTGATTTTTCACCACCAACAAATTTCATTTCAATATAGTCATTTTGCATATAGATAAGAACATTTGTCTAGACAAAGGAAATGCCTCGAAGGCTTGTCTTTATGTTGCCATCACGCATAAAACAAAGCACTTGAAAAGGCTCGATTGATTTATGAGCCGAGATCTCCGATTCGATAGACGACATATTGCGACACAGGAAATATATATGCGGCCCAACGAAAAAGGTCGCAAAGGAGGATTTTATTGTAAAAGGAACACTTTACAAATCTAAATATATAAATATTATCTTAGATTGGAACTAAGACGTTTTATTAATAAATATAGGAGGGTTTTACTCCGTTTGGTATAGGATAAAAACTTTGCGTCGCATTTAACAAAAATATATCATTCATTTCCAACTTAAATTGAACCCGCAAACATTTTAGGTGGCTTTAACTCAATTACCTGATGACTTTCACTTGATTTTTCTCAAACTATACACTTAAAGTCTACGCAAACGAAATCACTACGACATTGTGGTTGGGCGACATCTTCTAAAAAGCTAACACATTGATGGCGTCTCGCTGCATTTCAAAGCAGTGCGCATGTGCGGTATCCATAACCATTTAAAATCGATACCAATAGAGGCCAAGAGGCATAAGCATGAGTCAACCTTGCATTGTGTATGTGAAATCCGCGTGGCAATGTTGTTGTTGTGGCAACGCTCACGTGTTTTGAGGCATTTTGGCTGCATAGATGAATCACCGGGACACGTGTGCACATATATGAAATTCAACATGTGAGGAACCAACATGGTGCGCATGTGCGATATTGGAAGTGTATATTTTGTAGTAAATGAGTAAATGTGCTTTTGTATATAATGTTTCTATATATTTAGTAATGTCAATTTTGGTTCATTCACGATTCGAGTATGATGGTTCTTGACATCGGCGTCGTTTGCCGGTAGCTACAGGTTAATCGTCTTCTTTGATGTTTTTCGAAGAAATTACTAAAAAATAGTTTATTAGCATTTAGCATCAAACTAAAGAAAAAAAAACAGTAAAAAAGTGTTGGAAATACTACTCGATACTCGAGGAATACAAGCTACTTTAATAAATAGCGTCTGACTCCCAATCAACTGTACAACGGAACCGTAAATATCACCGAACAGCGACAGTAAAAGCTTAGTTTCGATGATTTCACATGTTACTATCGAGCCAATAAGATAATTAAGAATTCAATAACAAAATAAGGACAGAATAGTGGTCATAATAATGTTGAACGATTCTACTGGACATAGGTTTTAAAAGTCCGAGATATTTCAAAGTAAAAAAGCGTGATGTAGAATAAAAGGCGTCATATTCTACTTATCAACTTTTAGAAAGTATAGTGTTGCATCAACAATAAAATATACCTATCGAAGGATACAGCTTTGTCTGAGGATTTTAGGAGAAGCGCTATTACCCGAATATTATATTTGGTCGGATAACCGTTAGCAGCTATATCACTCTGCTCTCAATCGTCTTGAAATCGATACAGTTTTGCGTTTAATGCAGAGTGTTTTGGATTATTATCCTGTTGAGATACAAAATCAGCAGGAAGATTCATTTTTTTTTTTATATAACTTTATTGGTCCATCACACCGTTTACATAAGATTTCTACTCTCGTACAATATTTGGCGCAATATTTAGGATAAACAATAGCGCATCGCGCAGAGCTTGTTCGGTGGGAAGGTGTCGCTGTAAATCCATGGGGCAGCGATTTTGGAGCATTGCTACGCTTCTAGGTGGAGAGGAGGGCACTGCATAGAACGAATCGAAATTTTGCTTTTGTTGACGCGTAAATGTATCCTTACATTTTTATTTCTAAAACGCCGCATCTTGTTGATAATCTTTAAATTATGTCCAACATACGACGTTTCTTTTGCAATTAAATAAAAAAATATTAGAAATGAGAAACAAGAAAAACATTATTTTTAATTCTTCGAACTTATTGTAAAAGAAAGAAGTTAATATTTTGGACAAAAAATTAGACTTAAAAATAGACAATATTTAAGGCAAATGTTCACATAAACCTTTAAAAAAACCTTTTAATATGAACATACTTGTATATTTATTGTTAAATTATGTTAATTAATTATATTTAATAAAAAGTCATAACGTAAAAAGTCACCTGCCATCTGCCTTAGTGGTGTGTCATATGCAAGAATTAAGGGTCTCGAAATTTTGGTATAAATAGAGGGCCGAATGGTGATTGTGCGTTCAGTTACTGCTGCAATGTCGTTGTGATTTGTATGCAGTAACCTCTCTCCGCATTCTCTCTCTATCTCTCCCTTCGTATTTTCTGTTCCTCTCTCCCTCTGTATTCTCTTTCACACCAAAAGCTGCCATTGTATTGAGGGCAATCATGAGGAGAAGGTTGACGAGCACGGTTCCATTTTCAGGTACTTAATCATTTCTAATAAATTGCATTTTTTAAATCTACACTGCTGGCACCAGTACCAATGTCATCGCATCGACGCTGTCATCAGATGGCACCTTAACTTTACCGCACCATTGAAGCCACATAGCCGCCAACAAACACTGGACGCTTTGTGCCCATTTTGTCTTTTTATGTATTATATTTGTTATTCTCTAAATTATAGCACTTTTTATTTGTTAAATATATTCACTAATTGTATTATTCAGACAAGTTTTGATTTGAAAAAAAAAATGGAACAATATCTCCAGAAATCAAAAACGCATCCGCGCAAACTTGACTAAAGCCTACAATAATACAATTTAATATTGTTTCTATCTGGAATTTGCTACCAAATTTAAGAACTTTACTTTATGTGGCCTCTACAACCATCTGTTTGTTTAAGCCTCGCCTTTATCTTTCTCCAACCGGACCTATTTCCCGCAACTACTACAAAGATCAAGAACAGCAGTTTATGAAGACCATAATAACACCTGCTTCCATAAGTAATACTCCTTCTTACTTCCTTTCCGAAGATACACACATTGCCCTTTTCCAGAATCTGTCTAATATTTCAACAGTGAGAGGCCTGATTTTATTTATGATTTTTATGATTTTACATCACTTCCTGTTTTTCGAATGTGTTATATTATACAATAAACAATTTGTTTTGCCATAAAAACTC
>JANSTU010022385.1:0-13307 GCA_027564075.1 Bolitophila hybrida
ATATCTACATACAGACAGAGTTCCTTCAGTGAAAGGCGAAATTGTAAAATCTTATACTTTATGAAAATATACATCGCATACTTTCTTTAGATGAACGATGTATAAATATAGAATATACATACATCAGTACACATACAAACACATAGACAATAAAGTAGTGCGCAGTCGCACGACTGCACGAGAGTTAATTGTATTCTTGTGTAATCATTATGAATTAGGAATGCACAACATATAACTTTCGTTTTTACGATGTATGCATTTTAGTGCAATTTTAATTACGGTTTTTTGTAGAAGTTACTTAACATGCTATATAATATATATTTTATATTGAATTCTGGCACTATTTCGACTTAAGTTTTTCAAAAATGTCTACCAGGTATGTTTTCATGTGCTGGAAAACAAAAGTCCACAAAATCGTTTTGGCAAACCGTAAAGTAATGTAAAATGGCTCCATATGAAGAAGAAAAGAGTACTCTTTCACCAAAGCAACGCGATGTAAGACAAGTCGTTGGCTATATCATGGCCAAATTGCACAAATTACACTTTGAATTTCTTCGACACATTATTCGCCAGCTCCTTTTACCTGTTCGCAGACCAGAAAAAAACGATCGCCGAAACAGACTATTTTGAGACCAAATATGCTGAAAGGTTAGAGAAGCGTTGGAAGGATTGCTCTTTAAGTATGTTAATGAAGTTGATTTTTTGAAGACAATGACATCATTATTATGATTATAAATTGGTGTTTTTTTCTGTGAACGTAATCGTTTATCGTTATTTAAACTCATTTCACCATTGAGTCATTAGGTCTGAACGTAGTTAGAAAAAAAGATTTTTTTTTTATAAATTAAAACCATTTGTTTTTTGATGGAAACAATCAAAACCAATCCTTGTCTAAAAAGCTTTTCCAAAAATATTTCTAATATTTTAAACTTTTCCGAAAAGATGTTTACGTTTTAATTTCCATTTAATAACAATATCTCTTTGTAACGAATAATCCATATGACTATTAGAGTGGGTTTTTATTAAATTTTGAATTTTCGTTTACGGGTGGGGCTCAAAAGTTGCAAAATAAAAAAAAATGGAATTGCAGTTGAAAAATTGGAATTTTTGAAAAAAAAGGAACAGCTGCTAATATATTTGAATATACATATTTTTTTAACAGTTTCAAATTATTTTAAATTCTTAAAATTATTATTTTCCTTATTAAAATCAAATTTGAAAGTTATTGTAGTAAAAAAAAGAAATACGGAGGCGACAAACGTCGAAAAAAATCACAAAAAAATAATTTTGCAACTTTTTGGTTTTTCCACCCACCCTAATGAACATACCATTTGCTCTTACATATAAATTAAACATTACCGATATAGCCGATAGCCTGTTGTAAGGCGATAATTACATTCTCCCACTACACACAATTCAAAACCGTATATTATCATTGTGAATAATTCAAATGTATTAAAGTATGCAAATTGCGTGTTCCGCCCATCACGTTACAACCTTTTATTTAATATACACGCACGCACGCATACATTCAGACACGCTGCGTATCCATCACTAATAATAATAATAAAAAGATGAAAAATCCGAATACAGTACCAGGAAAATAACTGTGCAAAGAGGGTGGTTTACGCCACGTGTGTGATTTTTATGTGTTATCCAGCAATTATATTTACTTGTGTATGTGTGTGTACTTTAGCTAATATTTAAATGTTGGTATTGTACATATATATTGCACGTCATTTGGCACATGCATTTTTACATTCCATATGCAAGAGTTCAGGATGCAATGCATTTTTTTATATATAATTATATGTGTTAGGAGCTTGTGGTATTAATAAAACAAAGAACTATACGAGTATAAATATTTTTTATAAAATGGCGGAACCTGTGTTCACTTTATAACCTTTTGTACTTTTCTCATGTATTGTTTGTCTTCTATCTCTATATTTGTGAATTTGGTTTGAGTGTATGTGTGTACCGGTTGAATTTCTTATGCCACCGGTGCGAGCGTTGCGAGCGAGGCTCCATTATTCGCTTCTATCAAAACAATAACAAATGTATGTATGTACAACGCAGTGCAATTGCGCGCGCGTTACACCGCGTTTCTATGCGTTTACATTCATTTTCGTTCATATAACGTTTCTTGTCTATAATATGGTGATATACACCTATATTTATATATAGATTCTACATAATCTGGATATTCGCATTCATGTACAATATAATGTATATATAAAGTATATAAACCGCAAATATTGATCGGTCGAATATAGTTTTCCCGGAGAATGCGTTTTCTTTGTGTGGCTTACACGGAAAAGTCACTTTGAGGTAATATATGTTGTATGCTATCGTCATGATTACTTTTTCCTATAATATATATGTACCTATAGTATATATGATCATTTTTTTAAAATATTTAGTAGCATAAATTAAAATGTTTTACAGAATAAGTTATGCAATATAAATTTTGATCAATACATACAACATAATAACTGAAAAAGAAACATTTCTCGCGGAAAATAGAATAATGTTGTGAACATATATTTGAATAAAATATATCAAGGTCATTTTGAGGTGAAATATTGAAGGATAAATATATATTTATAACACATATTATATTGAATCTAAAAATCACATAATATATACAAGCAATCTAATTTTATGATTTTGTGCCAATTTGTGTATATTATACATTTTTATTTATGGTGAAGCTTTTACACATATCACATAACTATAAGTTCAGAAAATTCTTACAAATATAACAAACTATATTAAGGAAAGTCGGGGTATGCGCGCATAATAATAATTTCATTGTCTTTTATGAAAGCTTCATGAGCTTTACTTTAAAATACATACTACCTAAAACGAAAGTAATTTCTACTTAAAACACTCAAAATTCATAAAAATATAGACAAAACTATAATTTCCACAATGATGTTGTTCCTAGATAATTGTGAAAACTCGTGCCTTGAGTTTCCAGGTCAATATTATACATATATATATTTGTACATAACTACATATATAATGTGCGCATGCACGTGAATGTGTAAACATTGCATTAAAGTATATATATGGTAGTATATGTTATGGCAAGCTTTTTCGGCTTTTCCGCAAGCATCGTTCCCGCGCTCTGACATAGAAAACGCTTTCGCTGCTTTGTTGGTTTACTTCGCGAAGAGAGAGAGAAATAGAGTTTTCCGGTGTTTGAGTGGGTGGGCCTGAGCACTGAGCACAGCGGCATTGATAGTTTGCACAGCGCTCTTGAATTGTAAAAGAGAGATGGTATTATGTTCAATTCTCCATTATAGTATTTGTGACCCCGACTTATATATACATGTGTGACAGTGTTGATAGTCATCGTCGTCGTCGTCGTCGTCAGCGTCGCGGCGTCGTGTCGTCATCGTCTGCACTCGGCGCACCGACCACCACTATATACATACTCAATACACATACACAATTTGCAAAGCAGCATTTCCACCAGTGTGTGTGTATACAATAAATATACATCAAAAAGTTAACAGAATGTACTCGGAAAAATCTAGGTCATTTGTGCACTGGGATGGTGATTGTATGTTTAGGGTAAAGGCGAAATGCTCTACTTAAAAAAAGTATTTTATATAAAATTGGAAAAGCTATTGTATTTTTCATAAAAAGAACATAATTATAAAAGAAGTGGACTTCTAAAAAGAGACAAATACACAATTTCGTACACTCGAAATACAACATCCACAAATACAAACTGATAACTCAGAACAGCCGAAATAGTTGAACACTATCCAACTATTTTAATATACAGACGTCATAAACGTCATTCGAATAATGTCAAACTTGTTGGTGTTTACACACCAATACAAGGTTAATATGTCAAAAAATCAGAATAGAACACACCTTTAAGAATCTTAATAATAACATCTCCGCTATATTAGGATTGTTTTGAAAGAAATATTTGAGCACCATCAAAATTAAAGTAGCATCAGTTATTTTTTTGAGTAAATAATATTAAAAAAATCTTGGTATTTCGCCTATTTTTTTTACAATTAATGTATATAACGTTATTATGACCCATAAAATGTGTCCTCTCGTACTTCTAATTTATTGATTATCATCTAATTGGGAATTGTAATCCCTTGTGGGACATAGGGCCAGTGTGCGATGCGGTTTGGAAACTGTGATCAATCAATTCGTCACCGTTCTCTGACTTTGGGCAACGTTGTAGTTAATTTTGAAGCGTGATCTTGGTTTAAAAGCGGATAAAAGACAGCTCGTTCAATAATTGAAGCCGAGTGTCCTTGGTTTACGTTTTAATTTCCGTTTATGGGCCTTGCAACAGCTTCAAATTGTTTTTTTTTTTTTTTAAATGTGTTTAGCCACGAAGCTCGTTTTTTGTTAAACGACTAAATTGACGTATTTGTGGCGATAAACAGCCAGACGAATTCCAAGAGTAACCCGAAAAAATGCACTAATGATAACATTATCTCAAGAAGAGGTCACCGAAATCTTGTGATCTTACACCATTGCATTTCTTTCTGTGGGGATATGTGACATTTCTTGTTTACGTCAATAAAATAGCCGAAAATTGGATCCACAGAATAAATAATTTAATAGTTAGTCGTGGGCAACATTTGAAGGAAATCATTTTTAAACATTAAATGGAATGAACCAAACTAACAATTTAAATATAGATTTTCCTCAATTCTTTGATTTCGATGTGTTTTAAACATCAGGAAGCTTATATTTAATCACCCTGGCTATAAAATCTATATAAGCTATTTTATTGTGGTTATTTAGCCCAAATACCAATCGAATAAGCAACACTTAAATAGTATTATAGTACAAAATGGCAGCTGCGACCGGTACATTTTTTTAATTAGCTACGTGAGTTTAGCAATTATCATAGTTTAATAATATTTTACCTACTGAAAAATACTAACAAGTATAGACAATATATACCCGTTTAAGCAGGTTCTGCAAAACCATTTTTCTATGAAAATTCGAGTTAGCCATTGTAGTTTCCGCTAAATTCAAAGTTATTTTATATTAAACCAATCCTTTTTATAGAACAGAACACATTTTCCACATTTACCCTGCTTTATGTATACAGAGTTAAATTAAACGAATTAAAAGTTCAATTAAAGCCGAATACCTGCAATTTAAAAAAGAACTACTCAATTTATTGAATAAGCGCGGCCACTCTTTGACCCACATTGCCTGCATATCGATATAGCTCGAGAGGCTCACTATCGCAGTATTATGTGCATTACACAATTTCCCGAGTGATCGGCTTGCGAACGGATAATCTAAAGAACATGGTTGCTCTGAATCAAACAACATAAGTTGCCCCTGCAATCAATCATCGTATAATGATGCTATATAAATAAAATATGTATATTTTATAATATATATATATATTGTATTATAACACATGCATACAAAACCGTAAATCATACTTAAAAACATCGCACGAGTGAGCAACTGTATACATTATTATGACTTTTTCGATGCCACTATTTTTTTAACATAATAATGATTACATTAATTACATTAATGTACTGTAACTTGTTAAATTATCTATACGATAAAATATATTATTTATAGATTTCTATGGCCGCAATAATCCATTTTTCGTTTTTAGGCTAAAGCCGCAAGATTATACGCAAAATGGTGTCAATTCCAAAAACATATATATAGAGCGCCCACATTATTGAATCCCTTTGCGCCGAACTCCCTTGTGTGCCAGAATTCATCCCGGCATGCCTATATAATATATATACATATATACGTATATATCCCGCATGTATATAGGACACACAACCCAAATGTTACTATGTACAAAATATATATAATATACGATTAAAGTGGAGCAGACGCGCGCGCACGTTCCCAATTGGGTTCCAACATTTTGACCTCATTTTGCTTCCGTCGTTCCAGAACCTGAATGCCTATATGTATAGGTACATAATACCACAACACGATGTGTATGTATACATAAATATTCCCGGTTTTATCCCTGCACTCATGTACAGCCCTGCGTCATGCCGGTTGCCTGTTTGTGTATATTTATTATGTTGATTTGGTGTTTCGTGAAATCAATAAAATAGAAGTGTAAAACCATCAATAATGGGGCATTTATATTATATAAAACCTTATTTTTTACATACTATATATATATAAATAAATGAAGTTCGCGTAATTTTGTATAAGCCATAGAGCGTGCTTATGTCAAATGCCATGCCAGCATAAAGAGCAGATAGCATTTTAATATGCAGAATTTATGCTCAAGATTGACAAAGATGAAAAAAAAGTCTGTCTTTGTTTTTCTTATATACTCACATAAGTGAAAGCTTAGAAATATTTTAGGCTTGGGAGGGCAATCCCAATGACCTAAATTGCTGTCGGGAAACTATTTGTGTATGTCGTATGTATATTGTATATTACTCCCGCATAAAAATGAGAGAATTTATAGTATATCTATAGTATATACTGTTGTACATGAACGGGTGCTTTTTAAAGTAGCCGAAGGCGGTGTTTTTCTAGGGGTTTCTTCCAAGTGATCGTATGGAGTAGGGTGAGGGTGAAAAGACGACTTTAAAAAAAATCTATTGAGTTTATGAGGATTATAGATAATAATTATTACGAGTTTTTCAGTGTTTATATCACGGAAGCTTTTGAAGGGTGAAGGGTGGTTTATAATGTTACATTGTTCGTAATAACTGACGTGGGGATTTTTGTGTCGTTTAAATTTAGTATTTAAATTTTTTTATTAGAGTATGCAAAGGATTGTGAGCTTTTTTATTAACTTTTTACAAAAGATGAAATAAATATGAATGGCTTCAAATTTGTGTATTTTATTGTATAGGATGGATGGACATCCAAAAAAGCTGGTTTAATAAAACAAGCAAAAAGCTTTTGTATCTTTTGGGGTAATAAATCTAAAGACTATTTTTTTCCTATATAAACATCCGATCATATATTGGTCTTTTGGCTTGTTTATAACAGTCTCAAAAGTTTTTTTTAAAAATTAGATTGTAATTTTCACTTCTAAAAAAATGTGTTAAATATAAATTCTTTCGTTTCAAGGTGAAAGTCTTTTTTTAAGTACCTACCTTTTTTCTAAAAAATCTTAAAGTGTATAATACAAACATGATGAAGTGAACAAGTGAAGCAATGCGTCGGTACCAACAATGTTTACCCTAGTAGATGCATAGCTATAATATAGCTTCAATATTCCTGCATCCTGTTTTATCTATTATTGGGTCCATTCCAATTGTTTTTTGCCAAAACTATTTACTCGACCCTTTACGTTTTGTCCCTTTTACTCCCTTTTACCAATAAATGAGAATATCATAATAAATGGAAAATTTGAACAAATTGACACATTTTCAATGCTTCTATAAAAGGTAATCCCGACCTAAATACCAAAATAAACATTTTACTACATATACGGATAATCGAAAAGATAATAAACCTTTTGGTATGTAAATATATTCAGGATCCAATATAATCTCAGCATCTATATAAAATTGTGTGAACAAAAATTTGAATATATGTTCATATAATTTATATATAATTTCCGAATATATATTATGTATTATAACCACCAGCGGAATAGCAGGGCCGAGTGCATCAAAACACACACGCGCGTGCAACCTGATTTCCGTTGTCAACCCTTGTAAAGACCCACTGACCCAAAAACCTATTTACACGTGCGAGCTATATGTGAGCCCCATTACGCGTTATATATCATCAAGCGCAGAGCGCATCATCATGCACTTGCATTTATAGTGTATATATATATACATTATGTAAATATAACCATAAAATATATAGAACATTTTATGTATACATATATATAATACCAGGAAAATCTTTACGAAGCGTACTCCAAGCAATCTGTGCAATTTCCTCTCAAATACAGTGCAATATATATATGCAATCCATAAAGAGTCAGAGGGAGACAAAGTGTGTGTGCTCTTGAGAAGGAACTAAATGCAAGTGCGGGGAAATACCGGCCGGCCCGGTCATGCCTTGTCATACCATCGTACCGGTAAATCGTCATCATGTGAGCCCATAAAGACATTAATACTCGTGCAAGCATGAGTAATATCGATATACATATGCAATATACATACATACAAATAAACAGAAAACATATACATATATTTTAGTGTACACGCACATACACACTGGCAAAAAGCTGTTGTAGCGCGGCTCTCATTCCAATAAAGGCATGCTCGACCTAGTTTTCCACCCATAGGAAAATGGAACGAACCGGGTCTATGTTGCAAGCAGGCGAGGTGCGGCGCGCATGTTGATACGTAAACATGCTTTCGCGTTGCATACTATTTGTGTATGACTGTTTATGCAATGTATACTATTCAAATTCATATATACTCGTGTTGCGGCGTTGGTGTATATCTGTGTACATAATGTGCATAGTTTTTACTTGTAAAAGGTAGAAGGTTTCTCGTGTAACGATTGCGTTTTTCATGCACATAACTCTTTACATAAACAACTATATACAGATGTATATGTTCAGTTTTTTTGAGTTATACGAAGGACTTAACGCCAAGGATGGAAATCATCGTGTAGTTTCGGAACTGTTACCGCACCCAAACAATTTTAAGCCCAAATGCTGGCCTAAGATTCTACGGCACACTTCCAGCCGCTTGTACAAATTCTTGTGCTCCTCAATTAGACCAATACGGTGTGCTATCTCGTTTTTAAGTTGTTGAATGGTGGTTGGCTTATTGGTATAAACCATGCTCTTGAGATAACCCCAAAGAATGAAGTCCAGCGGGATCAAATCGCAATTGACTTTGCTGATTCGTGAATCATGAAAAATACTTGAAATATTAAAGCGATAGAATTCATATTTTGTATTTCTTTAAAATATATTTAACTTTAATATAAAGCATTGTGCGATTTAAAAAAAAGTGCAAATTTTCATTTTGGTCGCTTTTGTTACATTGAGAACATAACCATCAAATGCGCACACAAGTTTGCGTAAATTCTCTCTAGTATTCACAAAATATAGCAGGTTTTCCAAAGACTTCTTTCATGAATGTTAGTAGTAGTAGTAGATCCAAAAATACCAACTTTTTTTACTTAGAATTGTTTTCGAGTTTTGATTGAAGAAAGGTATTTGAATTTAATTTAAAAAAAAAACACAATGGAAATATGATCGAAAATAGTACCAAAAACGTGTTTTTAAGGATATCCCAAATAAAGGTAGACAAATATTTATTATTATAATAAAACAAACTTTAAAGACCAAATGTAAATGTAATTTGGAGACTTTTAGAGATGAAGTCTGAAAAATAAGAAACCAAGAACGGTGCCTTCTCAGGTAAAACGCGTAGTTGGAACTTCTCTAAATATAATGTCTCACAAATTCCTTTCCTTATAAAATCAGTGAAATGCATCAAATTGATAACCAAATCTTTTAAAAATAAATATAACAATTTTTTTTAAAATAATAATTTTAACAAATTTATATAAGCCAATAAAAACAATTGTCAACTATTCAACATACAAAAAAACACATCTGTTTATAGTGCAACTATTGCACAAAAAAACACAAATCGCTGCCTTCGCACATAACGAGAAGCGTGTGTCCTATATTTATTGCACTTGCGCTATGTTTTATATCAATTATATAGCTTCGGCATAAACAAAATATGCAAATATTCGCAATTAATGGAACATACACAATTACACACATATGTAAATATACCAGAGTATATAATATCATGTATAAATACATAAACACAGCGTTTAATTAAATATTAATTTGATGACACGATTACGGATTTAGTGCGCATTAAACGGTTTGATGCATGCGTATATATCTGGGTCAAGTCTCATGTACGTAGTATATACCATTTACTAAATTAGTGTATTTTATATGCATAAATTTGTTATGCTTATATTTATTTATCATTTAATCTTTTAGAATATATTTGCAACAAAAACCTTCGTGTGGGCTTGAATGTTAATTTGTGTGACATTCACATATGTGCGTTATCAAAATTACAGATTTGTTGAAATTCCAAGTCCAACCCTGACGGTAAATGTATTCCTGTAAACTGTACGAGGTTTTTGTTATTTAGAGATTGAGACAGACAAAAACCAATTGAGAGAAATTAGTTGAAGGGAACTCTCTTATAATGGATCAATTGACAGTTACATGACCAATATTATTGGTTAGAGCAGATCCGTTACCGTTAAGATGGAGTCCGATTCTAATAAATGACAGGCATAATTGTTGGACTCTATTTAGAATTTGGGTCTCTTTTTGTCTCTGAAAGTCTCTTATTTTAAATATGATCTCTAAAAGTCTTATTTATAACATATTTTATTAAATTTAAAAACTATTTTGAAGTTCCATGATTTTTGGTATTTTTTGTATACGAACGAAATCCAGGAGAAGCTTGCAACTAGTTGGTTATCAATTGGTCCAGTAAAACACAGTATATTAGTGCAGTATAAATTGTCTTTCAAAATACTTTTAGTGTTTTAATGAAACAAAAAAATACATCTGATAAGTCATTTAAAAAAAATACATCAGCTTTACGTAGCAAAACATTTAGATCGGCTTTATATTTCTTAAAATATGATTTTTGGATTAACAGAAAAAAAATCCAAATTCCAAACTTGTGCTTACAAATCAACAATTCATGTTAAATGGCCGAAAGCTTTTATATTGATGCATTTCAGCGTATATTTAAATATAGTCTGGGGTGGATCCACAATGTCCACAATTTTAGAAATAAGCTACGTAACATTTGTTTTTTGAATTTTGCCAGAAAATGTTGAGTTGTCTATGCAAACTACATTTTAAACCTAGAGAAATAAAAGAAGGAAAAATCTAAAAATCATCAAAGACAGAAAAATTAAAACCACTATAGCCAAATTGATATGGCTAAAAATATTGTATATGTACTACAAATTTATATAATAGAAATACAATATCTGAATTAAGAGTTGGTCTTTATTTTTATCTCTGTTTCTAATTCACTTAGATATTTAGATATTTTTTCGCGACGATGCCTGTAATTATTAATATTGGTATTATATGAATTTTGAAAAAATTAGAATAAAATATGTATGTGTGTGAGATAAACACAACTTCAAAAAGAAAGTTAGCATTCGAGATTAAATCGCCACCGCAGGCATTATACCGCTCTGTATTTCATGTATGCTCCATGAAAACATGCCCTATTTAAAAGTATATAATTTTGTACATATGTGTGGCTGCCCATTTAGACTCCCCCATCGACGATGTATGCGCGCGGCATTGTGCTCAGGCACCCACAGTATATAATCTGTATACATTCAAACAGTTGCCCGGAAACAGAAACTGGGTCAAATGCGCGAACTGCATTCGAAGTGGTATATTATGTTTATACAACTATTTATCCCTGAACGTGTGTGTATATATGTAACTATATACTATATATCTGCTTTTCAATATATACATACCGGCACCATGCTACTATGCACATTATATCGCAATGTACATATAGAAAATACTCGCGGTGGACTCCCAGAGAGCGATCCACTACTATATCACACAAACCAATTCGCTCTGCCCTACTCTAGTTCCTCTGCAGCACAGACAGGCGAATTAAAGGTTTCCCGCGATGCTACTGCTCTATATGTATATGATTAATACATATGAAAATGTATATATAATATAATTCGCCGCCGCCACCGCTGTTCCCGGCTTCGGGTCTTTATTTACAAACAACTTGCGAATGTATTGATCTATTTTCGTTCGTGTCGCTCGTTTGTATATATACATATGTGTATGTGTGTGTGTGTTTATGTGCGGGCGAGAGTCTGCGGGTGAATTGGGTGTGGGGTTTGTTGGAGTGCGCACGCACACATACACACTTGTATATACACAGAAGGGAAAGTGCGCAGGGGGTTGCAAAACGAACAGGGCTCATTGCGAGAAAGCGGTCACTTCGCCTGAACTACTATGCCGCCGCCGCGTCAGTTCGCTGCTCGCATTGTTGTTATACAGACTAGTGCAGAGCGCTACGCATATATCGGTATTTTCCCGCTCGATCGTTTCAGTTACGTGCAATACATAAACAAAATAAATTCAAAGTGCACTATAGATCTTTAAATATCCCAAATATTCTGAAAAACTTCGAATGAAGCTCAAACTGTGCACTCAACGTATGGTGCGCTACTGTGACGTTTACAATGTAAATAACATCTATAGATAATAATAAATATACAATTTGTTTTGTTTTTTTTTTCAAACTAATTTTTTTTTTATTTGTTTGTTTGCAGGCCAACAGTCCAATTTTCCAATGCACCTGGAAGGGATGTCGCGTTATTCACACCACGGTCAATCAAATCGAGCAACATGTTCGCAATGCACATCTGGGGTAAGTTATACAATAATGTCTACGTAAATTAAGTGATAATTTATTTATGTACTCGTATATCAATTGAAAAGTTTATAAATACTTTCGAAATTATAAAAGTAAAAGTATGAATAAGTTGTTGCTCAAATACACCCTGGCTCACTTGGAATTAGGTCAGTGGAACAACTTGGTCATTTGTAATTCTCTTTGGTCACTCGATCTTTTTGATTGGGTTGTTCGATTTTTTTTTATATATATATGAATACAATTTAAACTCCGTATGATGTTGCTAACCAAACATGATTATTAAGTTGTCCTTCTCTAATGTAAGATTTCTTTTTACGTGAAATTAAATGTATACACATGTTTGTGGGTTTGTATACAAACAACGAATTAAATAATTTTAGTTATTCTCTATTCGACGGTGCATAATCCATAAAAACATATACATTTTCCAAAATGTTCACACCTAAGTTTAAAAAAAAAAACAATAAATAAACGCCTTAACATAATGTATTACCATAACAGTCGCATTATAATCACGTTTTATTTTAATATTATGCATTCTCTATATCGTGATTCCGTGTATCAAAACAAAACAAAATGCGAGATGATACCGTGTACCACATTATGTGTCGCAACTTGCAGGCGCTCGCCAGCAGCACACTTATAATATGACCAATAAGATTATCGTTTTCTGTTGTTGTTATTGTTATTGTATGTGTACTATATATAGTATATATAGATATACAAAATACTATGTAATGCTTGCATACGCCTTGAAAAATCTCTATACATACACCATATATACGTGTTTTTTACGTTTTTGTTGTTATTGTTGATTTTTCGATACTTTCTCCAGACGGTGTGCTGCGCTCGATACTTCGCGTAATAGCCGGCAGATAATACACAAAAATACTATATAAT
>JANSTU010022396.1:0-13307 GCA_027564075.1 Bolitophila hybrida
TCCGATTCCGATAACCATTAAATTATGATTTGTTATTATATACTGGTACGTATCATGACTTAATATGGATTATTTTCTTTAATCGTGTTTGATCAATATTTGACACTACTCCATAAAAGGACACATCGAAAACACTTAATTAAACGGAATTGTTAAGTCTAGGAAGTATTTCGGCTTAGATCAATTCGCAAGTGTTTATACTTAATTATTTTGGTGTGGGCGTGTGAGTGTCGGAAAATCATATGTTTATGTCTGTTGGTTTAAAAATTGGTTATTATTTGAATGATGTGTTGTGTTTGTCTGAGTGTAATTATTTGTTGCTAATTATATTTATTGTTTATATATATATTATTATATAAAATGCTTATTAACGTTGGGCGATGCTCTTTAGTTTGCTTTTTGTATTAATTTTTTATCCATTTCATCGGTGATTCTTTAAAAAATAGTTTACGATTTAATAGGTAGATGTTTTTTTTTAACAATAATATAATAAACATAATTAAACATATTAAAAACCACAATTTCAATATATAATAATATAATATGGTAAACTGGTGAGCTATTGGAGTTAAAAAAAATATTTTTTTTGTATTTAAATATTTTGACTAAGTTAACATTTATAAATTAAATGTTCATTAGAAATAAACATAAAATATTAGAATGTAAACATATTTTTTTATTGATTTAAATTTGAATAATATCTGAATTCATATAGACATAATACATTTAAATGTAAATGTGTAAATGTGTTTTTTGTGACATATAAAATTGAAAATATTACATCCTCTCGAATCTACAAACAACAAACATCAGCATCTCTGTAATTCGTTTCATACTTATTTACGGTTATCATATATATATAATAAAAGTATATGTGTGTATGTGTGTGTGAGTACTGTGAATGTATATTTGGTTATAAGTCTGATAATGTCGTCAGGCAGGAGAACGACAATGGGTTACAGTAAACATCTGGAAGTAATCATATATGAAGGGTGTTGGTGGTGTACATTATTTTATAACAAAAGTCAGTTTTAATATTGTTTTAAAATAGAATTATGAATGTGCTAAAACTCTTTTTATATTTATGCTCATAACAAAAAAAATCATAACAATAAACTTTATTTTAATATTTATAATAATTATTTAATATAAACAATAATATAACTCTAGGCGCCACTATTTTTGTTTTGCATATCCCACGATTTTTTCTTATGTATTTGGGTCTGTTAAACACGAAAATGACAATATAAATAAATATTATGGATAGGATTTCGAGATATGATTTTAAAAAAAAAAGAAAAAAATCGAATGTAGACACATATTATTGAATATAACTCAATATAGAATTTACTGATTTGGTTAAATAATATATCTAATATATCAATTTGTCAATCCATACAGTAGTTTCGGCACAATAAAAAGAAATACAGCGAAAGAATCTTATTTTTTTGTGAAAATTTGAATCGATAAATCAGTAAAAAAAATAGAAACGAATGAAAAATGTGTATTTTATGTTTGAATGATTTTTTCGGTGCTTTGACAAAGTGTTTGTAGATTGTAGATTAAAATAATTTTAAATCTGATTTATTACTTAACCATCAGTTTTAGTTAGTTAATTTTAACTCACGTTATTTTCAATAACTGGTACTACGTTCGAATTTTTTGATTTTCTTTTCCAAAACATCATATCTCAAAATTCTATTCATAAAAAAAAAAACTATTGTTTAGCAGGCCAAAATACACATGAAAAGTATAGTGGGATATGAAACAATTTTTTTTTTAATTTGGCGCCTAGTGTATTTTTTTTTGTATAAATACATAAATACATGTCTTATATAATATTGTTTGTAAAATTGGCGACTTGGAAACCTAGTATAGTATAAGTACATACATATATATTTTTTTGTAATATATATTAATAATATTAATACATATAAAGGAATTAGGGATGAATTTGTTATAATTATTGAACAAAAAAAGTGTCGTACTTTAGATATATTTTATGCAAATTTGTTTGAGCTTTAAACATCATCATTTAATGGATATAATATTTGGCACAACTTTTTAATTTTAATTTATAAACTGTTTTACAATTACATTTTTTACATTACAAATTAGAAGATATATGAAATAATACTGTAAATTTGAGCATACGATCTTATTAATATGGATATAAGAACTGATATATAATATAATTAGGTGAGAATTTGATAAAGTTATATCTAGGTAGTATAGATAAATTAACAAAGCGGATAACAAAATAAAGACATGTAAAGGGGCTAGACCAATTTCTTCACAAAGACCTGTTATGGAACTTTGCTCCAAAACACATATTATTCTTTAATTGCAGCTTTCAATCAATAATAAACCATATGCTAAAGATTTGGTGCATTCAGCATATATTTTAACGTACCGTGAATTTAGGATTTTTGGATCCTATGAAAATTGCAATGTTGCAATACAAAAAACTGTTTTTTTCAATAATTCTAGTACGCAGAATGGCATCTAAACATCCAAACCTCTCTTTATGTTTGGTTATTCCAGACAATTTGCCGTCACTTAGAACTGCAGCCGTTTTTTTAACAAATTCAAAAAAAAATCATTTCATAAACGATGTTGCATTTGAATGTGCATTCGCATATATTACGAACAAAAATCTACATAAAAGTATTATTTTTAAATACATACTAGATAACAAAGTTGTGTTACATAAAATTTAAACGTTAGTTGCAAATGTGTGTTACAATATACCTAAGCCCCAGAATAATAATTTCTTTTGAAAAAGATTAAAAAAGAGAATGAATTAACTTTATATTTTGTATTTTTATAATATTATGATTTCATTGTAATTTCACTTTCATCAACATTCATCTCTTTGCAGAAAGTTACAGCCGTTTAATAAACTGGAATAGAATAAAATAATTTGAAATGTAAACTCAACCAAAATTCTATAGAACAATTGGATTTCCAGTATTACGTATAACATAATGACATCATTGTCATTATCAAAATGTATCGAAAACTTAACAGAGAGTCATAATAAGTTTTGGCTATTATTATTTTTTGGCCAAACATTTAGTTTATTTCTGTATATATAGTCACTCTGATAATATTGAACTTTACGTAACAAAAAAAAAAACATAATAAAACTAAAAATACAATTATTGGAATATTCGGATTGCCTTATTATAAGTCTATCTGACTCGCCTGCGAGTCATCTTGTATCAATATGTGCCAAAACGATCTCCTATATCAATCATTCAGAATTAGGCTCGAAGGACCAGTCAACAACGAAATTGTCCTGATTTGCAATATAGATATATAATAATTTATTTGTATAATATGTATGTGTGTGAATGTGTGTGTTTTGAGTGTGACTTATGTTTCAAAATGTATATTTTCGCGACATTTATACAACTACAGTAATAAGTTTACGTACAAATACATTATGCCTAAGAATTATTCGATTAACTCGTATGCATTTATAGTTTGTGGTGTGTGTACCTTTTGTTTTACTTGCTAATTTGTGTGTGTTTAGTGGCAGTGGTTATATATTGACGATGTCGATTATTATTTATGTGTATAGGCTCACGTCAGCGCACATACCTACGTTCGGAAAACAATTCAACATAATAACTTGACTGAATTAATTTCAGTTGCTTGATGTCAGCTTCCTGCCCTTTTTAAAAACTTGAATTATCTGTATTATGTTGACTGTCGAGCATAACCGTTAGTGCAATTTCGTTATGTTACATCGGTTTAACTAAGATTTTTTTATAGAAATAGTAGCTATGCACCATTTTCTTAATCACAACACCTTTCTATTTTATTTATATTATGTAGTTTTCATCGTTCTTCACTTCATGTATGTACGCACTTCTTATTTATATACCAGTCTAAAGTCTGTCTTCGTCTTCCTCTTCAACATCCTCTTCCTCCTCTTCGCCGTTTACCTCGTTCTCTTCCCTGTAACCTGGATGCTCAGAGATCGCATAGTAGTTGCCATTATAAATGACACCAAGCTCACGCATTGTGTCACCTCGAATTGTGGCCTTTATCGTCCAATTGTAACAATCGTCAGACTCGCTTTCGCGCTCTAAACGATCCACGTCCAAAATCTTTGAGCGTAATCTCTCCAAAATGATACCAATATCCTTTATATTAAGATGTCGTTTCTGGTCGACGGAAAGCTGGTCGATAAGCAACAAGAACTTTTCAGTCGTAACGGTATCATCTTCCATGACTGTATTCTCAGTTTCACTCTCTGAGCTGTCATGTTCCGGACCCACATCCATAAATCGAACGTGTGCCTTTCCAGCAGACGGTCGGCGTTGCATTCCATTCGGATCTGCCATATTACTTGGTTGTGGTTGTGGCGAAGAGCTGCCGTCCTGAATAGGAGACGTTGCAACACTTTTGTGTACGGCAATCTTGCGACCCTCTTCGTGCAGGGCACAGCAATGGAAATCACACTCGGCTGCACTTGGACTGCCCGCACGGCTTGGGGTATGTGCGTGATGGGCACACTCTGGTGTATGTACATGAACTGCACCGACGGCACTGTCAAACGATCCACCTTGTTTAGAGAGACGCCTTCCTGGATGATACAGCATGGACAATTGTTCATCACTGTTAATAACTGTTATTTGGGGACTAGCATAGCGCTGAGGTACTGGAGACAATTTGTCCAGTGAATTCTGAGTAGAAACACCCTTCTTCGAGGGCGAATATTTGTCCGATTGCATACCGTTAATATTGATTGAGCTAAGACTACCTCCTCCACCGCCACCACCGACTGCGCCATTGTTGCCACCTTGCTGTCGTTGGTCCCAGTGAAGCACCACGGTGACTCGACCTTTGTTGTCCATGATTTTCCACGAAGGCGTTTCATCGTGCAGTTCCAAAGCGTGTATAGTTTCACAAACGATCTTAGGTATCGCGGAGATAGCTTCAATGAAAATATATGCATTTTGATTATAGTTTCTTATAATATTATATTTTTGATTATTTAACTCACCTGCTTTAATTACGTCTACGCCAGCCGGATACCATCTCTCACCTTGTCTGAGCAGCAGCAGTACCGAATTGTTGGCCAATGTCCTAAAATACTCTCCATCCTCGATTTGCGTGCCATCACACTCTAGCACGACTCGGACGGATTCCGATGCTGCAACGCCAAGCTTGTCCTTTCCTAAAAAAATACGATTCTGTAGAGTTATACATAACGGATGTTATTCTGGCTAACATTTTTCGATTACGTTTGAATATACTATACTTTTATTTTTTTTATATATTACATTATTAACTTAAAAAAATATTTTTTACATCACATATAAACTCACCTCTAACCAGAAGTTCTTCAAAGCTACCCACCACAAGACCTTTTCGGACGTTGCGATAACTGTCCCAAATCTTAAGGGGTCTCTTCCCACGAGACTCCTGAAATAAAACATATATTTAAATGCATTATAATTTATGTTAGTATTCTGAAAAAAAAAACTTTCACAAATAATAATAATTTTTTGTAAATAAAAGTATTTGGTTAACTTATCAGTATTTGCAAATACAACACAGACAAATGGCGTTTTTGACGATATAAGAGAAACCGACCATTTATTTAAACGGAATAAGCATGATTAAGGAGATCACCCCTTTTGTGACTGATAAAATATGAAAATGTTTTAAAATGGGTCTATGGGTGGTCTTGTGTTCTTTTGGTATGGAATCCACAATCTTCCCCAAAGATGGGAAAAATGTGTAGCAAACGAAAGAAAAAAACATCCGTTTTAAGGTTGCACAACACCTAGTAAGTCAAGTCAAGTCGATCCGAATAAAATCGTGTGTTACGCAACGACTGGCAACACGGCCGCATGCCGCGTTTCTATCTATTGTTTGCAAAACGGAGCGTATTATGTCTGGCATAAAATCTATATACTTTACTGATCTCACAATAAAAACAATTTTTTTTTGAACAATGTGTTGGTTGCTTAAATCAGCCTACAAAAGAAACGTCTGAGTAACTCGGATTCGCAGCGCATTCCAAATATCATCTAATGGTGTCAGCGCAAATCGTTACGGTCATTGATATGTTAAGGTAAACATTAAGCACAGAAACGTTTTAGAGATCAAAGTCTGTTTTTGTTTAACATACTCTTCTTTAGGGTGTAAAGCGATTTTATAACGCCTCAGTTTCAATTATGAACTCCTCATACATCTCTTCAGGCTTGTAAGAAGTCACTTTGGGCCATATTATAATTCAGAGTTAAAGAATATGTCTTTATGACTTTGTAACATTGACTTTTCCAGAATAACACAAAGCTAAAAAAGTCATATTCTCACTTAAACTGTCAATCATCTATGTAGGAGCAGACTTTTTCTACTTTAAATGCATGCGGCCGTTTTATGGCGATTTAATTTTTCAAAGAAAATTAATTCGTAACCATTTGCTGACTCCAAAAAGCACAATGACTGTTATGAAAAATACCATATTTAGAGGGTAAATTTAAATTTAAAAATAATTACATTTTTATTTTTTGCAGATGTCATCGATTTTGGAGTAACTTCAACTTCTTCCGAACATGAAAAGGTATTATGACAACCAGTTTTCTTTTCATAACTTCATAATTTCATAACTTATGAACACGGTACGGCTATTAATTTTATACCTTTTATTTAATATTCATTATCAACCTCGCTTCACATCATCATAAAAGCAAATTTTGAACTTAATTTAAAATATGATCATATTTGATTGTCTTTTTAATAATAATATAAAATCATCAAAACTATTATTCCATTTGATAGTAACATATCTGTAACTGTTATCTTTTTTGAACGATATATATAATATTTATTTTTTTTAAATACCGCTGCAAGTCCTTGGCGAAAGTTGAGGCAAGTACACCCCCAAATAGGTTTGGTCACGCCTAGGGTGCACAGAGCGGCGGACCACATGTTTTCTGCTGCAACTCAATGAGTTGAGTATTTTCCAAAGGAATTCCACTTTGCACTACAATTATATTTACTTCCAATAAATTGTTTTTAGCACACTTTAATACACACAAAACACGTATTATATATTTTATTTTTTTTTTGCTCACTATTATATGGAACACATTTTATTTAGCGAACCGATAGCTCGAAAAGCATGCAGAAAACTAGGTTAGAGTTGTGTATACAGTAGTTGCAGTAGTATGTATACTATATAGTATTTGTGTGTAGAATGTGTATTTATAAACATATATATAAAAATACATAAATAATGTATAAAATCTGCATAAAGCTCACACCTTTACTGAAATATTTTTACTTTATACCAGTTTTAATTGCTTATAACAAATTATAGTTTAACCTTTATTTAAAAACAAACTGCATAAATATGATAAAAGCGAATGCACTTTGCGCTGCCATCTGCTCGCGCACACATCTACAACTGTTATATGGATCACAGGAAAAGTGTATGTAGACTGTGGAGCAATGGCCTATATACTGCAAAAGAGGGCCGCCCAAAATTCTCAGTGGCACTGCATAGCCGCACAACTGCACTCTGCTGCATTACATCGCAGGATATATAGTATATAACACAAACGTAAAAGCACATATCACACAAAAACTACCGACATTTAGTTCAAAATTGTTTTTACAAGAACAATCCTTTTTTCCGAATATTGCATATTTAAATGATATTTTATCAGTATAATTCGGAATAACTGTCTTGCATGCGATATATCATTATAGGGAGGAGCGAAATGTGTTGTTAACGGTCCGATTGAAAATCACTGAGTGCAGTGCCCTTCTGACCGATAGCCGCAATCGTTGCAAATCGGTTGACCTCGTTTCAATCGTCTCGTTGTCGGTTTGGTTTCGGCTTTATTGTCGACAGAGAGCATCAAGTGCGAATGCACACACATGCACATACAATTTTCTTATGTACAATACGTTTCGTCCTTATTTCTCTCTTTCTCGCGAAAATGTTGTAATAAAACAAAATATAAACTTATAATTCGTTTTTATGTACATTGTGCGTATTTTTTCAGATAGAAAAATAATATACAGGCAAATATGTAATTAATCTTTTTGGGTGTCAAAGAGGGTTGTTTATGTTATTATTTTTATTCTCTATTGAATGTACAGCATGTACTTGCATATAGGAGTAGCGAAGCAAGTAAAACATTAAATTTAAGTTAAAAATATGAGAGTGAATAATAATTTCGTTTGTTATTTTAGTTTTTAATGTTTTTTTATATACACAAATAAACATCAAATGTGTTTTAACTTGTAGGGTATTTATATTAAAACTACAAATAATTATGTCAATTATTCTTGTACATATATAAATATGTAAGGAAGGATGTATAAAGCTTGAGAAAAATCTTTTCAGAGAAAGCACAGACCAAACCCAGACGGTCCGACGGTCAACATTCAATTGTTCTGCGAGCTGCTGATGCGTCTGACCGTCATCTTCATCGAGCAATGCTTGCAATTCGTCGTCTTCAAACTGTTTCTAACTTACAGTAGCATTGTAATCAAACTTCTTTTATAGCCACATTCCTGAAATACTACCTCAAATAAATCGACGTATAGGAAATCGATTACAATTTTGGAAGATTCGGAAATTGTTTGCACTTATACAAATACTGCAAAGTCACTTATATATTTCAATACATGAAAGACGTGAGAGAAATTGTTGAAAAAATGTGGAGGTAAAATAAATGAAAAATTGTAAAAAAAAAAAAAAATCTGTTAAAAATCAAGTGAAAGAAAATCTTTGCATTACAAATATTTTACCATACTCCCAATGGTCAACGCTCTTAAACTAAATTGAAAGCTAAAGACATAATGGCTGTTCCAAGAGATATACAAATATTGTAAATATAATTAATGTATATGTGCAACTGTCACACCAGTCAATGAAGTTGCCATTGGACAACCGAATTTTTTTTTTTTAATTGTAATTGTAGTTTAAATATTGTTGCCTTAGACGTAGGCTTCTAATCTTCATTTCAAGCCAAATTCATTGTTCATGGATAAATTCATGTTTAAAAAGCGGCGCTGTGTATTAATCTCAAGAGACATAATCTCAGGATCCTGAGAATAATGTCACAATATCTAGATTACAACAACAATAGCATACAAAACTCACCACACTTATTTTTGTATGTAATTGTTCTTGTGATCATTTTTTTTTCTCAACTATGTTTGTGGTAATAGCTGTAAAAAATCACAAACACCCTAACTTGTATTTAATACATTTGGTCAGTTCACTGCGTCATACAAACTGATGTCACTGTCTAAACTCCACTACATTAAAAACTCAAACCTAAGATTATTCCATTCTATTGGGTAATGGGCTCTTCTAAAATGATTTTGCTTTAACAATTAATTCTTTAATCCTTTATTATGCAAGTTAAATTTTGTTTGGATATTTGTTTAAGGCAAAATCTTGCGACTAATTAACCCACTTCCCCTCATCAATGCAATTCAATGCATACACAAATATTACAATATTTGTTTCATTATAAAACATTTCATGCATTTCTTTGATTTTGTTATTTTAATTTTACTGTTTCTACTTTTTAAGATTGTGGTCTTTACATTTCGGCCAAAAAGACGTGTGACGATTTCTATTGGGTATGAGAATTTATTCTATTTTCTATAGTATTTAAAATGTTAATGAAAAACTTACCGTTTATTTATTATTTTAATCCAACAACAACAATCCATTCAAATAACAAAAACCCAATAAATAATACAAATTATAACCTGTATACCACAATAAGCGAGACGGAAGATTGTGTTTAAGGAGTGGATAGTAGCAATTTTCTTGGGCACTGCGTAATGCATTTTAAAATTGAATTTAAGTGCTAGTGCTAGAAAATTTTGTATATCTCCAATTAGTATCAATGCTAAGATATTGGAATCAAACTATAGGGATGTGTGTTGGTACCATACATAATGAGAAGAAAAATATGAGTGATGCTGAGTCTGAGGACATAGGATGAAGGAAATATATATTTTTTTAAAACGTTTCTGGAAATAACTTTTTTCATATGGCGGATAAACAAACTCCGCGACCGCTTGATCGATTTTGATGAAACTTTTTTGTACGATTCTTTATTTATATAATAGTAATTTACCACATTTTTCGAAAAAATATTACAAAACGGATACAGTGTAACATTAGGTTGATTTTTGTACAATATTTTTCAAATATCCGCCAAAAATGCTATTATCGATTTTTGTTAAACGGTCTAGAATTACCACGTTTAAAATTCCGTTTCCTATTTTTGTTAAGGACTTTCCAATCTAGGCCTTCAACCTTGCTTTAAATATATATAGCACTTGATCACTTGACCAATATTGGCACATTACTGAACATCAATTAGAGTCAATACTGTTCTAAGTATATAAATCCTACATATCTAATGCAGTATATATTTATTATATTTACAATTTAAAAATATATTAGATAAACGATAAAGTTTGTCTAGCGAATATATCGTGACCTGCCCTAAATCTTTAAATAGCGAATGAAACAGAGCACGAAAAAAGGGAGCGGTTCCAGAGAAATGTTTGTCCAAGGTCTGAGAGGCCACGACGATGAGAGAGTCGATGTGTCGAATATTTTATATAAATTTTGTTTTTTTTTTGTTATATAAATGTATTTTTTTAGTATTATCTAATTAAAAATTAATTAAAATAAGTATAAAAATATAAATAAAAGCATACTGTAAACGTAACGCAACACCCCCAGTGCTGTGGCCGTTTTTTTACTAAACCTCCAATATTACCATTAAAATTGTGTAATTTAGTTTACAATAATCGACTACAAGCTTATGCACATGTATTATTGTATATAGTACGAGTGTATCACACGCTCGCCCACAATCAAAATGCATTCCGTTATACATACATAAATAATACTACAAACAGAGTATATATATAATAGTAGAACTACATACTACGCTACTACATACTATACTACACCGGGATAGATGTGGAAGAAGACGAGCATTTATGTGTGGCGGCAGCAATGATGTAGAATCACGAACCCTGGGTCCGGGTCTCTGAGCAGGTCTTGGTTGACCCCGTTTCGAATCTAGAACAACCACCATATAACTCTATTCCACTCAACTCTGACAAAATTGTATACACATTCTGTCGTGTCCCATTTAAAGCTAAACATTTACACTCTCTACATATACAGCCTATATTATGTACAAAGTACATAGAATCGTACAACTAGATATGTATCCATATTTACTTGTTATACATTCACAAGGAGATAAACAAATATGCACTGCAAAGATGAAGTTTATTCCGCTTATCTGTTTTTATTCCTAATCAACAATATATACAAAGTTTTTAAGAAAATGACCCTTTAAAAATAATTGAGAGCGATATTATTATAGGAATGGTGCAATTACTTCCTGATGGTGAGAGGTCTCTAATTCTGCACTATTGCATAAAGCACAACCTAGATTACACGTTTTGTTTAATACATAAATGTATATAACATAAAATCAGAGTCAGAGCACATACACTCATCTAAGCTCTAAGGTATTCTCTGTATGTATATAGCGACAAAACTAAGAGAGCCAGAAGAGATCATTTTCTGCTGAGAGTGCAATAGTTGAATACATACTGACAATCGTAAATGGAGCAAATCTTGCAGTCGCTCTTCGGACAGAAAGTGCACAGGCGGAAAGCTAAACATGAAACTTGCGTTTCACACACATTCTTGTGAGCGGCGAAAATGGGTTTGTCCTCTTTGCCGCGACGTGTCGCGTTGTACCATTTACCATGCTGTATACTGTATAGTATATACGGAAAGCCCAATTCTATGTTTGAGTTCAGGACAGGTCGTGCTAAATACTCATATCCAAAATGAGTCTCATATGGTCCCTATTCTTCCTCGCCTTGCCCGTCAAAAATTCTGAATATTGACAAATCTTATTTACTTGAATTTAAGTACCTAATAACTACCATCCTTAAGGGGCAAAGGTCAAAGTTTGACCCAAATTTTAGAAAATTTGTATTTAAGATTGAAAGAAGGGGTTAATATTATTTACATTACATTACATTAGAAAGACATTTACTTTAAAATTATCAAGTAATCTGAATAATTAAATGAATTTACGTTCGTATTCATTGCCTCCTGCTTTATACTCTTTTGCCGTTTTGCGAGAGAAGCGAATTCCAACTATCATCACCAGATACAAACAAGTTGAGTTACGAGAAATAATAATAAGATGGAAGTAAAAGAGGTAATCCTAAAACGACGAGGAGGCGCACAGTCACACGTAAGCCGCCAACCGGGTCTAGTTCCGCACTTTTGTTCCCGAACAGAGATTAAAGAAATGATATTTAAATAAAATAATATGATTTTTAGAGATCATCCATGAATTATATCTTTGAATCGCCTTGCCGAATGCAGTAAACAAATCTTGTACTGTATAAGAAGTGTGGATGTTTTAGGAATTTTACCAACTTGTTTTAATATACGTAATTCTATAAATTGTGATTGCATTTACTAGTTGCATTATTAATTTCAAAAATGCATCAGTCCATTCGTTTTAATTAATGAAAGTTATGCGTTTGTTTTTCCTGTTGTCATCAATCATTTCAAGTATGAATTTTCCCGAAATACAAGATTTTCTTTTTTGATTTCCCATTTTCCTAAATTAATTGCCAATTGGTATGATTTTAATCGATCAAATAGTTGCAAATTAGTGTTGTTTTTCGAACATGTTTTTTGTTCGTCCTTCAGTGATAATGAGCAATGATCGCTCAATAAGTCTTCTTTCTTGAAGATTCAGTAGGAAGTTAGGAAGCCGAGGTAGTGTTAGGATCATTCACAGTGATCATACTGTGAATTGGATTAACAACGAAAGCTGTTTCTTTCACAATACCAAAACAAAATATTTTAAATTAATTTAGAATACGAGTTATAGTAAAATTGATAGCTTTTATTAATGTTTAACTATGTGATCAGTCCAATATTGTATTTATAAAATTGCCTATAATACAATAGTAATATAAAGTATATTATACAACTATTATGAGCATTTGTCTTTTATTAAACTATTCAATATATATACTTGAGTTGCATTCTAATTAAGTTATGTGTAGTTTCGAGAACCATTCATTGCTTTTGATATTGACAAAATTTTTTTTATTACAAAATTTTTTTTATATATATATATATATATATATGTATATATATGTATATATATAAAATATATGAGTGTGTGTGTTTACCTTGTCCTGTATGATTTGGTTAGTTAACTTATTTTTTGAAAGCAGAT
>JANSTU010022407.1:0-13305 GCA_027564075.1 Bolitophila hybrida
AGTGTGTGTGTTAGATTTAGTGAGTGCGCACGCGCTGTGTGTGTATATTTGTTCAATACTGGTTTTGACTGTTCAACAAAGCACCACACTATGATCCCCATTCGCAGCTGAACGATATACACATGCAACTCGAGGCAAAGTGCATATATACAACACACTCACACACATAAACAATTACGCGCACACATATGCTCGTGTCTATCCACAGACACACGCATACAAGCCAGCATCAAAAACGAGCATGCGCAATGCAAACACGAACAACACACACACACATATACACTAACAGCCAGTAACAGCTGATTGCGCAGTTCCACGATTTCTTACAATGGAGTCAGTTTCCTCGTTTCATTCTCGATAGTCGGATTTCGTTCAGAGAGCTCTCGCAAAGCAGCGCTGCCATTTTTCATTTACTTGATTTTGCTGTTTGCTACTACACTGTGAATTAATGTGAGTTATGTGTGCACTAGAGGACTTTAGTTATTAAAAAAAAACTCACAACGAAGGGCATCTGAATTTTGATATTCCTGATAGTTGCCACGACGTACGATTTTCAGTTAATGTGAGTTCTTTGCTGCGGGCGTCATAAGTCCATAGCTAATTATTTCGATATTCTGTCGACGAGTCCCAACGTCTGTTACTTACCAAGTATGTGCCTGTGAGTGTCGATGTTTCTGTGTATGTGTGTGTGTGCGAGTTTTGAGGTCGATGCGAATATTTCTATTTGCGTTTGGACGATTAAACAGTTTTTGGTGTCTTTCGAACAGTCTATTCTCATCCTCAGTTTATATTAACATATCGCTGGTAAATACCCCATTGGGATTTTCTCTTCGTGGTTTTTCCCTTTGTCTTGTCGATGGCGATTCCGTTGTTGTCTGGAGACTCGAACAAAGTCCATGAAAATGCTTTCCGATAAATCGAACAAATTACGAATTGAGTATTACGTGCATGAGCTTTATTATAATTTATTTATTTTAAAAATTAAATGCAAAACAATGCGCAGTTTGTATATTAATTCCAAGCAAGTGTTTTCATTCGTTCATATAATATGTTTGGTACCCCTCCCCTTGTTCTTACTCCATTTGGGGCACCATTTTTATGTGACCCGAATCGTGCTCTGCCATAATCATTCCACAATAACTGTCGATAATAAATATTATGGCAAACATATCCATTTCAAACGAATTTCCACATTATAACAATACACTCGAGTTGTTCTGCGTTCACAGGTACGTCTATCGTTTACACACACCTTTTTGTGGAGGCTTTGAATGTATTTGTGTATGTCTGTGTTTGTTTACATGTCAGAAGAGAGACGTACATGTAATTATTGCAGTTTGATGTAAGCACACAGGTACTTCTTTTAAACCACCACCTGTAATCACCAGAATTTATAGCACTCAGATTAAGACCCGCATGGAAAATATCATGACGGCTTTGTATTAATTGGCAATGTCTAATAGGATTTAATACCTGCGCCACAATGAGTATTTATGGTGGGTGCTGTGACGTCATGCATATCGCAGACAACAAATGGTTTTTAGTACGAAATAATGTCGATAAATACGCCCATTTTTATATGGGTTTTTCCATATTTTCATTTTATCTATTTTTTTTAGATTGTATTCAAATCAACAGGCTTTGCTACTGAACATCGTCTCGAAAACTTTTTAAACTATTTATTTTTATTATTATTAGGATTTGTCCAAAAAGAACACAAAATTAAACGTATTTATTTAATTTTCAGGATCTCTAAGCGAATTGCAAACCAACGATATTGAACATTTACAATCACGGAAAATCATAATTTTTTCCTTGAAGAACCGCGCATCAACATTGCGTAGGGCATGTTTGATGACAAACAGTGGATGTCGAAGTGTCGTCTATGGCCGAATCCGTTAGCAATCAATTGCTCTCTGCAGTGACGGAGGGGCATTTAAGCAGGACAATAGTCTCAGCCGGTAGCAGTAATAATAGTAGTAGCAGCAATAGTACGCGTCGCAGTCGATCTAGTGCAGTCGTCGCATCCGCCAAGCATTCTATAACACAGTCGAACAGCACCAACGTAGCTGCTGTTGCTGTACCACCGTTGATTGTCGAACAATCAACGGCGACGACCACTAGACATTCGTCGTCTCGTAAGCGATCGTCAACAACCACAGTGACTAAATCAAAGGCAGCCGATACAGTCGACAGCACGGAATCGGTTAGCGAGAAAAGACGGCGTACACACAATCGATCATCGTCGATTAACGCCCTGTCCGATCGTACCCGCTCAAGATCACGTCAATCCGAACACGATAACTCCAGTTCGATACCTGCCGCCGCAGAAACAACACGCAGACAACATCGTCAAGCAATCAAGCAGCATTATCGTGAACAGCAAGACAAAACAAACACAGCCACCGATAAAGAAACGTTATTACCTGAAACGATTACCCCAAAAACATCTCGTGCCGCACGATTTTCTGGATCTTATCAGGATTTTGAAACAAGCAGTGCAGACACAGAAAGTGACGATCCATCAAGAGTTCGTAAACTAAAAGCTGCACATACAAAATCTTCTACAGACGGTCGTCAATCGCAGCAATATCCGCAGCCCAAGAAAACAAGTCGCATCGAACAATTAAGAAACTCCAAGAAAGCATCGATACCCAGCAGCAGCAGTAGTTCTGGTGGAAGTAATTTGACTGCTACTAATTCGGTTGAACGTAGTCTCCGTTCGGCCTGCTCAAGTAGTTTCGTATATCTTAACGGTGTGCCAAAGAAACGCTTGAAAACCAGTGATCCCGAGCAAATTGGTTCAAAAATATCGAATCTGGGGGCACGTTTAGCGAAAGGCGGCAGCAGCAGCGGTGCACGAGAGCCACAAGACTCGTTGCAGCCCGGCTTGCAACGAACCAGTCTGCTTAGACGTAGTTCACGCAGCAAAGTACCCACATCCACAGCAACAACGGGTTCCTGTGTCAGTTCAGCGGCGAGCACGTCCCGAGCGCATACCAGACAAAGCGTAAGCGGTGGCGCAGCCTCCAGCCAACCACCTTCCAGCAAACAATCAACCGCCAAAAATATACAGAACTCTCACGGCTACCCGTACGTCATTAATCCGGTAGCACCGGGTTTTGAGACGGCACCAACTAATTTTTCGTCGTCCGTCGCAGAGCCGTCAACTTCACAGGCAGCAATGGCCAGTGATCAGTCGCGCAGTAAAACCGAAGGCAATAATAGCAGTGTAAAACTGCACAAATCAACATTGAATACTGGCACACAGGATGCGGTTCCAAATGCTCATGTAATGCCCGTGCAAGGTACATCAAGTGCTGGCACTTCTAGTATGGCCGGAATTGCATCTGCAACAGTACCACCACATCCTGACTCGGAGTCAGATGACAGTGAGGTAGGTAGATTACAGGCACTGCTTGAAGCACGTGGCCTGCCACCACATTTATTCGGTGCTCTTGGCCCACGAATGCATCATCTACTGCACCGTACAATTGGCGCCAGCAGCTCATCCAAGGCTCAACAACTGCTGCAAGGACTACAGTCAATCGATGAGAGTCAACAGCTACAGGCTGCCATTGAAATGTGTCAAATGCTAGTAATGGGCAACGAGGACACATTGGCTGGCTTTCCAATCAAACAGGTATGTGATTTTAATAATATATATTGTTTTATTAATTCTAACATTCAATTATTTTATTTTAGGTTGTTCCTGCCTTGATAACATTGCTACGCATGGAACACAACTTCGACATTATGAATAATGCGTGTCGTGCCCTAGCCTACATGCTTGAAGCCCTGCCACGCTCGTCAGCTACAGTTGTCGATGCAATTCCCGTATTTCTGGAAAAACTACAAGTTATCCAGTGCATGGATGTGGCCGAACAAAGTTTAACAGCACTCGAAATTCTATCACGTCGTCACAGCAAATCCATTCTACAGGCAAACGGTGTGTCTGCCTGTCTTACATACTTGGACTTTTTTTCAATCATCGCACAACGTTCTGCACTCGCAATAACCGCAAACTGTTGTCTTAGCCTACAGCCCGAAGAGTTTCACTTTGTCAGCGACTCACTTCCCCAGATGGCACGCCTGCTTGCGCAACAAGATAAAAAATGTGTTGAGAGTGTATGCACAGCCTTCTATCGTCTGGTCGAGAGTTTCCAACACGATCCTCTAAAACTACAGGAGATCGCGAAAAAAGATTTGCTAAAGAATTGTCAGCAATTATTGGTTGTAACGCCATCGGTGCTGAACACAGGAACTTTTACGAATGTCGTACGTATGCTGGGCGTAATGTGTGCCAATTGTCCAGATCTTGCGATAACACTGCTTAAAAATGATATTGCTGCAACTTTGCTGTACTTGCTGACCGGTTCAGCAGAAGCATCACAAACAGGTGAAGTAGAGTTGGCTTCACGCAGTCCGTCTGAACTGTACGAGATTACGTGCCTTATTGGCGAGCTCATGCCACGATTACCAAATGACGGAATCTTCAGTGTTGATCTATTACTCGAACGACCGAATACTGGTCAACAGGATCAAATCCAATGGCAGTGGCGTGATGATCGTGCTCAGTGGCACTCATATTCGGCCATTGACTCTCGTATGATCGAAGCAGCTCACCTAAACTCTGACGACGAGCTAAGTCTTAGCACACTTGGTCGTACGTATACTGTTGACTTTCATTCAATGCAGCAGATCAACGAAGATACTGGTACCACCAGACCAGTCCAGCGTAAAATCAATCCAACTACATCGGCAAGCATCGAAAACATGATGAACTCACAGGTAACTACTGTAGAAGTTACCGCTAATAATGGGAATGATGTTGGTACCGGACAACTAAACCTGGCACTACGACCACCGAATCCGTATCGAGATGCTCGCATTGCATGCCTTAAAGAAGAGCGTGGACTGTCCGCCGAATTTATAAAGAATTTATTCTCTGTACTTTATGAGGTTTACAGTTCATCAGCTGGACCATCCGTACGCTACAAATGTCTGCGTGCCCTACTACGAATGGTATACTTTGCCAATGCGGATCTATTGCGAGACGTTCTACGTAATCAAATTCTCTCATCTCATCTGGCCGGTATGATGGCATCTAATGATCTACGCATTGTTGTTGGTGCCCTACAAATGGCCGAAATTCTTATGCAAAAACTACCCGAAGTATTCGGTGTACATTTCCGTCGTGATGGTGTTGTGCATCAGATTAACTTACTGTCGGATCCATCAATTCCGATTTGTGCGAATCCTTCACCAAATGCTAAGGATTCTGGAAGTGTTAGCGCACCAGCAAGTGCTTCAAGTGTACAGTCACAATCGTTTGACTTTGATGCGGCTACAGCAGCTAGTTATAAGAACAATTCACATATCCGTAATTTAAATGCGGCCATGAACAATTTAAATCCGAAGATGAGTGTTTCGATGCCGTCTACATCTGGAGCATTAGACGTTGCGTCGGTACCAAGCACCAGTAGCTCTTCTACATTGGGAGCCATTAATTTAAATGCATCATCTTCAGAAGCAACAGGAGGAGCATCAGCATCTGCACGTACCGATGGTTACACGCCACCACCCACTAACCCCGTACAGTATCTACAGAATACAATGTATAATCTTAATGGAGAATCTATGTCCAGACAAGCAGATGCAAATGCAGTAGCAGCTGCTGCGGCAGCCGTTGGACAGCAATTAGGTATTGAAGTGTTTAACGTAAAAAGCGTAAGCGGTACTGAGCGTGCTCATAGTCCCGGACAATCAAAAATGACGGATATGCTTAAACGCAAAGTTCCACCAAAGCGAAAACCACAAAATACAAGTCGTACATCTAAGGCGCGTACCGATGAACAATCGTCTGTAATGCAGGAACTGATAAATAAGGCGACCACATTAGGAACGTCTGGTAGAAGCACACCTAGCGCATCGAGTTCGTCACGTTCGCGTTTTGGTGGATCGAGTTCAAAGACTTCATCGTTCTTGGCCTCATTGAATCCAGCACGCTGGGGACGTCAGCACAGTTCATTTGCCAAGGATGCTACAAGTACAACTAATGCACTTAGCAAGTGCCCATCGAATTCGAATCTTATAGCTGCTGGTAATCGAGAAAAAGCTCGACAGTGGATTCGTGACCAGGCCATACTGTTTGTAAACAAGTATGCGGAACCTGATGTTTCGGGTACCAGTCGACACTGTGCATCTACCGTTCTATCCAGACTTACAGGTATGTGAATTGGTTGCAAATGTATATCTTTATAATCTAATATTTTTTTATGTATCTTTTAGTCGTTATTCAGAAGCTCGAAGGTAACATGAATGACTGTATCTGGGCACTGCAAGAATTACGTGATATTCTTATGGAAAGTGACATTTCACCGTTTGAGGTTAATCATTCGGGACTAATCAAATCAATGCTGCATTTTATGTCATCCGACCAAGGTCAGCGCGACGACAGGCTGCGTGCTTTCCTTCATGTGTTTGCCGGACTGCCATTAGATAAAAAGTAAGACCTTACCAAATGAATTTTCTAATATACAAATATTAATCGTAAATATTTTATCAGATACAGTGGACCGGTTCCTGCACTGAAATCCTGCTTCTTTTCGGCATTCGTAGCCAAACTTAACGGATGCGTTACACAGCTTGAACAGTTTCCCGTTAAAGTACACGATTTTCCAGCAGGACCTGGAGGACGTTCAAATCAGAGTGCTCTCAAGTTCTTTAATACACATCAGCTCAAGTGCAATCTTCAGCGTCATCCAGAGTGCACAAATTTGCGACAATGGAAGGGTGGCACCGTCAAAATTGACCCACTTGCTCTTGTACAGGCTATCGAACGGTATTTGGTAGTGCGAGGCTATGGTGGTATTCGAGTAGACTCAGAAGAAGACTCGGAGGAGGATATCGATGACAGCGTTGCAGCTGTTGTGATGTCACAGGTATGTAATATATACAGTCTGTAGAATAATTTGAAGAACTACATTTTTTTTTTGTTTTTAGGCTGGATTCAAACATAAACTGCAATTTTTGATCGGAGAATATGTTCTTCCGTACAACATGACGGTTTACCAAGCTGTGAAGCAATTTTCACCATTGGTTAATGATCAATCAGAGACGGATACAGACAACGAGACACCGATCGGTAAGTTTTATTATCATTTGTTATTCCTCTTTAGTATTTAACATCATTTTTATAAATTTACAGGCAACGCAAGCGTTTGGGTCCAACAACATACAATATACTATCGTCCCATTGACGATGAACAGACCAATGTAAGCAATAAGACTTCGACAAGTTCGACGTCGAAAAAGAGCGGTGGCAGTGGAAAGAGTTCCTCTTCCAAACTGATTCGAAAGAAAGCAGAATTCTGGTCCGAAGGAACCATTCCGTTAATCGTGTCTCCGCTAACTCCGTTCCTGAACAATTCACTGCCTTCGGACGTTGTTACCGTTCAGGATGCCTCTTTTGATGCCCTTTGTATGTTGCGAATTGTTAACTCACTGAACCGTCACTGGGAAAGTCTGTACGGATGCGTGCGACACGAAAACATTATTCCACAGTCTGAGTTTATTCATTCAAAGGTAAGTGATTATTTTGATTTCCAATTTCTATGAAAGTAAAAAAAAATATTTATTTTTAGATCGCTGCCAAGGCAAGTCGTCAGTTGCAAGATCCATTGGTCATCATGACCGGAAACTTACCTCAGTGGCTACAACAGATCGCCACCGTTTGTCCGTTTCTGTTTCCTTTCGAGACACGTCACCTATTATTCTATGCGATTGCCTTTGATCGTGATCGTGCACTTCAACGTCTCTTGGAAACGACTCCTGATCTGAATTCTACAGATACCACCGAACGCGTAACGCCACGTTTGGATCGGCGCAAGCGAACAATTTCGCGCGAGGATATTCTAAAACAGGCCGAGCACATTATTCAGGTACATATTCAGCGTTAAATAGTAGATAGATAGAAAAAATACTCAACATTCTACTTTTTTAATTTACAGGATTTCGCACACTCCAAAGCTCTGCTTGAAATTCAGTATGACAATGAGGTGGGCACAGGTCTGGGACCAACTCTCGAGTTTTACGCACTCGTCTCGGCCGAAGTACAACGCTGTGATTTAGGATTATGGAACGGAAGTGATAGTTATAGGCAAAATTCGTCCTCAGTAATGGACGTTGTGAAATCTAGTATAGTCAATATAGACGATGAGCCAGCAAATGCGACGGCAGCCGCTGTTGCTGCTCAAATGTCGGCTTCCATTATTAACAATGAGGATGTCGTCAACATGTTGCTCGAAAAATCCGAAAACATGATGACAAACATGAACGAGCTCATCGATGGCCAAGCTGAGACTACTAATTTAACCAGTGATAATACAGTAGTGCCACCTGTACGTGAACAACGTCCGCCGGCTGCCTACGTAAATGCACCTTTCGGACTGTTTCCTATTCCGATCGGAAGGGCCGCCAAACTTTCACAAGTGTCACGCTTAAAAGCAAAATTCAAATTCTTGGGAAAATTCATGGCCAAAGCAGTGATGGATAGTCGAATGGTAAGTTTTAAGTTTTTTTTTTAATATCATGCCTAAATTTAATCGAACATTGTTTTTTTTTAGCTTGATTTACCATGCTCTATACCATTTTACCGGTGGTTACTCTGTGAGGAACAGTCGTTGAGTCTTGCCGATCTGGCCATGGTAGCACCCGAAGTGCAGGCTACGCTGACGCGACTACACGAACTTGTGAAGCACCGTGATTTGATCCAGGAGAATGAAACCTTGGACGTTATTGAAAAGACTGAACAAGTAATATTCAGGATAAATTTAACCAAAGAAACTTTACTACTAACTTTTTGACATTTTTAGATTGAATCTCTCGACTTAGATGGGTGTCCAATTGCCGATTTAGGATTAGATTTTGTGCTTCCTGGACACGCCAACATCGAGTTGCGACGAGGCGGTCGTGACATACCGGTGACCATTCATAATTTGCATCAATACATATCACTGGTGACACATTGGTTTTTGATAGAGGGTGTACAGAAGCAATACGAAGCTTTGCGCGAAGGTGAGACATTTTCATATGTTTTTTAAGAAACATTACTAAACGTATTGTTTTCTGCATAGGTTTTGATTCGGTATTCGCATCGAGTCGCTTACGCATTTTCTACCCCGAGGAGCTGGAGAACGTTTTCTGCGGATCCGGATCAAACAATTTCCAACCCTGGGACGTACGTATGTTGCAGGATTGCTGCCGTACAGACCACGGATTCACACAAGACTCTAAGGCCATCGTTTTACTATATGACATCATGGGCACATACACACGTGACGAGCAACGTCTTTTCCTGCAGTTTGTGACAGGTTCACCTTGTCTACCAACCGGCGGTTTTAAGTCGCTAAATCCACCGTTGACCATTGTACGCAAGACTCTGGATGGCAACCAGAACGCAGACGATTACCTGCCGTCTGTTATGACATGCGTAAACTATCTTAAGTTACCCGAGTACACAAATCGCGAGTCAATGCGTTCAAAATTGAAAATTGCTGCCAGCGAGGGTAGCATGTCTTTCCATTTATCCTAAAAACATTCACCCACACCACAAACACATACCAATATACGTGTAGCGAGAGAAATACACACAGCCACACACACACGCATACTACATATATAAATCCTTAACTGTGTATTTTCTTTTTTAAATTGGTGTGATATATTTTTATGTATAAAAACTTATTTGAATAACTATGTATATTTATGTTGTTCGCAAAATTCGTATCTGTAGTATCTGTATATCCACGAAAAAAGTACTGTTTGCGAATAAAACGCAATATCAAGTACACGACAATGATAGAATGATGACAGTACAACAACAAAAAGCCATTGAATATATTTTCTTGAGGAAGGAATACGTGAGGTGGTGCGTCTAAACGCGCACACATCACTTCAAAAGTGCGTATTATCTGTGAACAAAGTAACAGCATAATTCCTCTAGTCTTTTTATAGTATATTATATAATTATAGATGTTATACACCCACAAACACATATACACTCACACAGACACAGAAACAGACATACAAAATTGAAAATACAATAAATAACAACAAAATAAACAACGTATTCTAGAAATTGAAATCATTAAAGTTAATATGGAATAATCGATAAGATAATAATATTGAAAGTAATATAGAAAAGTAAAAACAATATAAAACAAAAAACATGGATTTAACACATACATATGCAAATCCACACGCAAATAATAAAAGCTGGTATACAAAAGATAATGAGAAAACATGTACGACACTCAAAAACACTCTCAAACACTTATAAATACACAATCAAGCTTAGTGCAATGAATAAGAATAATAAATGTTTTTTTTTAATTAAAAACAATTTTAGTTGGATTTAAAAAAAAACTTTTTTGATATTTGCTTATTTTACATAATTTGGCATATATATTTTTTAATCTTCAGTCGGTTGAAGTCTCGTATATAATAATTTTCCAAACGGACGCTCTGCAATTAGATAATCCAAGCCCCCCCCCTCTCATATTTATCCTATGATCTGAATTGGAACCTCCCCTCCCCTTCTAGCCCAAAAGAAACTATCTTCCCGCGTCTGGGCGCCTATGTGACCGTTCATACCGTATGTCTATAATATTTTTCCAACCGGACGCGCTGCATGACCCCGTGGACTTTCGTATAATTTTGTTATTGATTTTGCGTTATGTATTAATTGTACAATATTAACGAAATATACCGCGGGTGAAGGTTTGCGAGATGTAAAACAATTGTATGAATGAATTAAAATGAATGCCCGTGCATTTAATACGAATGTCCGCGGGATGAGAAACTGCGGTGTGAAAGATTCGGTTGTGTGTGCTTTTTTTAAGAAACATATTAAAATATCGTCGTTAAGGTCAACATAACTACTCAGTATGCAATACATGTATGTATAAATCTCATTTTCTTGGAATCCTTTTTCCTGGGATTATACGCTGTGTAGTTTCCGCGCAAGAGGTATCATCAGTGAAGCTGATTATGTTGAACCTGTCGGACAATTACTATTATCTTTACAAGCATATTCTTTGGTTTCACGCGCCACGTCAGTGAGTAGTCTTTTGATTGTGATGAAGTCGATCCAGTGCGCGGTGTGACGCACACCGCGGAAAGGCGAAGGGGTGTCCGCCATCTGACAATGATTTATTTTGAGCCCTTGTCACGCAAATTGACTGCCGCCTACTCCACCAATTCAAACAAATGCGATCGGATTATTGTTCTTCAGACGATGAAAAATGCCAATGAAGGCTTCCAAAATGTTTTTTTCTTCTACAATTTTTTTTTTTCATTTTCAGATTTCAGATTTTGCAAGCGTGTCCACAACCGAACTAAAAAAAAAAAATTAGAAGCACAATTTTTTTTTTGGTGCACGTTTTTGAATTTTTAGGAGCACATTTTTTACTTAACGCTTTATTTGTACCCTTAAAAATTTACTAAAAAAAAGGGTTTTCTTCCACTTAAATTATGGATATCAGATTTTTTTAAATATAAAGGTATTTTTCGGCTAATGGCTTGTTTGGCCAGATTCCTGCTTCCTATAACATACTCGTTTACTGTATAATTCAGTAATCGGGATATCGCCTGTAAACCTTGATGATTTTTTACAATTGTATAATTAAGAGCTTGTAAAGGTATAGTATAACGTGTTTCGTATTAATATTTGTTTTTACAAATTTATCTCATATAATAATAATAATGCAGATTCCTTTTTTAAAGAATTTTATTACATAATTTTTTGTTTGTTACAATTTAATGATTGTTTGCTTATCTCAATTTGTAATTAGATAATTTTTGTTTAGTTTGTATTTCTCTTAATAATTATTCAAAGATTTCTATACATAAATACTAATATTTATTATATATTATTTATTAAACTCGTCACGTTTTTTTTACTAGTAATTGTTTTATCTGTATTTGGTGTTGGTTTTGGGCTGAATTCGCATTTATTTTGAAATGCATTTTGTTTAAAAATATTAATTGTAAATTTATTTCAAATATGCATTTTGCATATTTTTTTTAAATATTCTATTCGGACATTTTTGTTGCAATACTTATTCCGTTTTTCTAAACTTTTTTTCTTTGTTGTTTTTTTTTTTCATGAGAGCATACGCACACTTGACATTAAGAGAATTATAGTTTCATATAGTTTTATGTGTATATTTGATGATAGAATTAAGATTTCTTTTCGTAGATCATGGTTCTAAAAAGCTGCTCAAGCACACATAGAATTTAGAAATAGTATTTGTATAGATTATAGAAAGCAACAGTATTTAGCATAAAATTCGATGAATTCAAATTCGAATGAAATAGTACCGATGAAAGAAAAGATAATTATAAACTATATAGAATTCCTTGTATTTACCTTTACTCATTCTAAATCTTTGAATCATTTTAACTTGTTTTCCTCTTTCATACAGTTTTTTTTATAATTTAAGTTTAATTTACTACAGTCAAATGTCTAGTTGTGATACTTATGATTGGCACCATGCCAAATGAAAAATAATTCTTCAGATGAAGCTGATGTTTTAATCTTTTGTATCGCGTTGACACTTAAGAGGCATGCAGATCGAAATGGCATCAATCTGGCTTATGCAAACTATTTAAAAATCTGCATTTACAATATGCTAGCATGATGTTAGACAATTTGACACTTTTGCGCGTAGGCTGACGATCTATGTTGCTCCAACACGCATAGTTGTTTGTATTTTTAATTTCTGCACACTGAGAGAAATGTGTGTTATTTATACACAAAGACATTATCTGTTGTGAGACGACTATAGCTTATAATATAGTATATTGCATTTATATGGAACACAACTTGAATTTTTTCCATTTCCTATTTTTAATTTTACTATTATAAATAATTTATACCCAATTTATTAATATTCTATGTTCACAATACACATAAATTATGACTAAAAACATTTATACGCGCATATAAATAACATGGACATTTATGTATATAGTATATTGCATTGCGTATTTATGTATTACAAGTCTTGATGTATGTCTTTTTGTTGTTCTCCAAATTCACAGGAAATATACAATATGTTATCAAAAAGTGTTGTTTGTTAACTTGCTTGTATCTGCTTGTACAAATTTGATTTCGTTTAGAAAGTAATTAGATTTATGGCAGGAATTGCTATTAGCTTGAACACTGCTAGCTCGTACCAAAATTAGATTTAGACTAGACTTTGTTGCAAGATTATATTTGATTAAGATTTCACGAACTTT
>JANSTU010022418.1:0-28076 GCA_027564075.1 Bolitophila hybrida
TTTGCAAACGTTGTTCAAGTGTAAGTCTATTCATTATGAAATGGCAAACCAAACTGAGCATAAATCAAGTGAAAGCTATCAAAAAGACCATCTACGAAAAAAATAGTGCCGTCTTGAAAACCTAACCTCTAAAAAAACACCCTGTAGAAGGGGAAGCTACTCTAACTGCATTACGCATGTTAGACAATTACGAATGGATCAGTACTGGTAGAATAACCGGTCATGAACTAATCCTTTCAAAGTCGTCATTCATAGAGAGAAATCTCTTTATGAAAACTGACAACAAAAAACCGCTATAATCTGGAACACTTTCTCTGTCAGTGCCCAATGCTTTAGAGGAACAGAACTGTGCACCTAGGCACACCAGTAACTAGAATCGATGTCATCAAGGAATCTAGCCTCAAGAGCATCACAGCTTTCGTTGAGATCACAAACTGGTTCTCGGAAGAAGATCACGGACCTTCACACGAGGATCAATAAAAAATGATGCTGCACAATGGGCTAACATTATGGCCTGCGTGCCACGAAACATGTATTTTTCGACTTCAAATAAAAATGTATCTATCTATCATCTTCTGGGAATCTCAATGTTTCTATTTTTCGGCGTTTCAATGATAGGCGCTGACGCTGTGATTCAACTCGCTTAGGTTTTTCATTTTTATCACAGTAATACACAATACAATAATGAAGTATGTGTAAATTAATTGTTACTTGCTTAATTTAAAGTAGAGCTATACAGTTGATTTAAAGTGACTGCAAAAAAACAGATTTAAAGGCGATTTAAGGGATGTAACATAATTAAAGACGATTTAAAGGAATGACTGTATTATGTATTAAAGTTTATTTATTTTAAAGCAACATATTCGAAATATATGGTCAAAACGGTATAGTTTCAATTATTTATTACCAATAAAAGATCTTGTAAATTGTCATTTCAGTTACTTTTATAGGATTAAGGATTTGCTTAGTAACTTTGCTACATAGTTACTTTAATTCACAAATGTTCTTCTATTTAAATGTAATTAAAATTCTATTTATAGTTCATGTTCCTTTAATGCAGCTATAAATACCGTCCACTTTAGCCTTACATTGCTTTTAAATCAACTATAAACATATAATACTTGGGATATCTCGTATCCCTGTGGATTCAATGACTGTAATATTAATCCACGTGGATTTGAGTAGTTCTTCTGTGACAGCTGCACCTGCTAGTGCTCGCATTTCTCGCGATAGTGTAGATGGCTTTTTATAATCAAGGACAATTTCTTGAAGCAAAATGTTTAACCAAAGCCATAGCCGAGTGGGTTAACGCGTTGGCCTGGCTTATGGGAGGTCGCCTGTCCAATCCCGGCCGGCAGACCGAAGAGTTTTTCGAATGTATCACTTTAAATCAGTAGGTTCCTCTTGCTATTAATAGCTTATTGATTTGTAATAACGGAACATTAATGCCATCAATTAACATATACATACGCACCCTGTATAGAACAATAAGTGTATGATGGCGTTGATAATTCACGATTCCGAATATAAATAGCAAGATAGATCTCGGTACATGGAGATATCTCAAAAACATGCGCACTTGCCCTGCAAAGTTGTTAGAGTCGCGTCAGGGCAAATTAAGACTCCTAACCATCGGGGATGTGTTAGAGCACAGTAGCTCCAATAGAAGAAACACAGCACAAACGGCACATTAGCATGACCCGACCACTCGTGTGTACCCGTAATGGTCAATGAATCCGGTGTGCGGCATCGCACAAGGGATTACAGGATCCAATGAGAGAGATGAGATTTTTTTTAACTGAGTCTCTTCAGATTCAGCGAATTGCGTTTATAAACGTGGCATAAGTTTGTTTTTCAACAGGACCGGTGAATATATGAACCATATCCTCAGCTATTCACTGGAAGAATTGGGATTAGATTTAAATCCGCATTTGGATTAGCCATATTTTTGGAAGGTCGGGGTCACCAGTTTGGAGACTCTGACGTCTTGGTATTTCCAAATATTTAAAAGATTATTATTTTTTTAATAATATATTTTATTTAAAAACGACTTGTTGTCAATGGATGAAGATCAGAGACTGATAGAAATATTGATTGTGGATTGATATTTATAGGCCAAGCTCAAGTATGTACTTTGATCAATAAATATTTATTATAATGACCAAGTACTGTCTGTTTACAATACAAAAACCATCCAGATAACATTAGAATTGAGCTTTAGAGTAAACCGTACATTGTACAAAAATAAATATCACCCAAAAATATTCATGGAAAATATATAATACGTTATTTTATTTGTGTAATCAAGTTTATGATGCCTTATACATAATATTTATTAAATCTATTTGTAGTGTATATATATATAACAAAATATATAATATTATTTAAAAAAAAAATCGCCGAACACAAATATTTGATACAAATATCCGCCGCCGGCATTACGGTTAAACCTACATAATATTTGAGTATATCTTCATGTCTATGCTCATATATATATAAATATATGTAAATATGTATATGTGTTTGTTAACAAAATTCAACCCCTCACGCACGCGTGCTCCGTGCACAAAACGTTGTATTTAAAAGCTCAGCGAAGCCGACACTAGCAAATAATATATAAATGTGTGCACATGCATATATAATATACATTGTGTGTGTGTGTATCTGTGCAAGTATGCGTACATTTAAATGGGAGCACAAAAAATAAACGATAATAATAACAAAATATTTATCCCTCGGGAATTATAAATACCAAATACTGAGAGAGAGCGTGTTTGGCAGCAAAAAAGATTGTATGTACATTTAAATATTCAAACACATTTTATGTGAATGTGTGTTTTTATGTATGCATGAGAGTGTATGAATGTGTGTGTGTGTGTGTGTGTGTCGAGCTTTTAACAATGCCAATAAATGTGCGAGCTACAGATATCAAGATTTGTTATTGTGCACCAAGCTTGAGCAGGGGATGATTTTATGCGGTTTAGTGGATTGTGACCGGTTATCCGGAAAGGGTTTCACACATTCTGTCAAAAATTATATAAATTAAATAAATATACTATTTGCTTCGAAAGCTCCAATGGTTAAATTATTATATAAACTAATGCTAATTATTAAATTTAATATAAGCTAAGCCTAGTTATATAGATTATGTGGTGTTTAAGTCTTTTCGTGGTTCTAAATAATAATTTTAAATTTTCTAGATGCCCTATTATGATGTAAGAGTCAAAGAATTACTCCGTGATAGGGAATCCGTACAGCACCGAGGCATGTCTATTTCCGATAGTAGTTGTTGTTGTTATGGCTAGTACTGGCGAATAGTTGACTCCAGTCGTAGGTAAGGAATGCAGCATTTCGAATCTCGTCAGCTGTTTGTGGTTTTGCCGGTGCCTGGTACCGTTGGTAAGTTGGCTGGAACGAGGGCTGTTGATAGGACTGCACTTGTGGTTCCTGGTACTGTGGTTGTGGCTGTACAATGGGTTTGATAACATCTCGGAATCGATCGACCACAGTGTTAAAATTGCTGACTGCAGGCTGTGTGAATCGCGAGAAGGCTGTTTGAATATTTCCGAAAGTATTCTTGATTGGATTTTGAGTATCCTGCTGCTGAGACTGCTGCTGCACCTGATACGTGGGAGGATTGAATGTCTCCGACTTGAAGGTATAGGTGTTCTGGCTAATGTAATTATTCTGTGGATTGTACTCTGCTGGCGTTGATGTGCTAGAGCAGAGACCGGAATAGCGCTGTGACGGTTGCATGCCATAATTATTGCAGCTAGGATAACCCGTTTTGTATGGTGCTGAGCCCTCGACATTTCCTCTGTAAAAAGAAAATTCAATAAAATGTCCATTCAACCAAAAACAGCAAACTCTAAAAACTCACCCTGGTCCGTAGTTGCACACCCATAACTTGTTGAACTTCTGGGAATCGCGGTAGTATGAGAAACCGCATCCAACGAGGTTCGTATCGCCCCAAACAACCTGCGGGACAAAAATGGAAAAGGTGAAAAAATTGTATTACCGTTTTTTTTTTTGCTCTCTGTGGTGCACATAGTTATAATGCCATTAAAAACAACGTGAAATGGTTCCAGGGGAAATGGTACATGCATATACAGCGCAAGGGGTTGTTCACGCGCTTAATGCAATTTGCGAATTTTAACGTTTTGTATACGCGCGCGCGTGTGTGTGTGTGTGTGTTGTTTGAAAACAAAACCGCGTTATTAGAATATTGAGTGTGTGTGCGCACGAGGTTGTTGTTTTATTTTGTATTCTAGAAATTTAAAAATGGGGATGCATTTCGAAAAGAGTTATTCATTTAAATGGCGAACGGTTTTATGCTTTTTGCTCGCCGCGTTAATCCGCTTTTATTCGCGTTTAATAATTTTAATGCATTTATGAAATACATACAATTGCTCTCTGTACATTTTATATAGGTACACTGAAAATTAGGACGGAATAAATAATTCGTATTCGTTCAGGCACCTGCATGTGTTTTTTTATATACATTTTTCGTTTTTTCGATTATTATTTTTGCGGTACAGAGCAGTGCAAATTAAACATTTATTATATTTATGGTGAGCATTGTGAATTGCAATATTAAATTGAATCTATGCATGTGTGTGTTTTATTGGAAAATTGATGCGTACCTGTGAATAGTGACCTGTTGCCGCTGACCAGCGTGCGCCCCAGGCATATTTTCGCACCTCGTTAAACCAATTCTGAATGCGTGACGGAAAATCACCGTCATCGTCGGCCAATGGCACTGTGCTCCAGATAATCGCCAGATTTTGGCCCATTGTAAAACGGTCTGAAAAATTAACAATTATGAATATTTTATATTTTGTTATGATTGAATTGATAAAAAACGCTAGTTTGAATTTAGTATTTTTAACTCACCTAAATACCGACTGGGATCGTGGTTGAAGGTACACTGATTGGCCCACTGTTGAGCTCGGCTGGCTAAGTCTTCGTCCCAAACCTACAAATAAATTAAATTGTTAAAATAATTTATATATGTATATTTACGGTGACTTAAACTGGCCTACTAACTACTCAGCATCAGCTAATATTATAAAGTTTTAGCGGATACATCGTTAAAATTGATACTTTTATAAAAAAGCAGACAGGAAATTGATAAGATAAATGTGGAACATAAATCTGTTTATAATAACATAAATTTAATTTTCTTCTCGTTGAATTTGCAGTCACATTGTTTCAAGAACTGGCAACAGCTCTCTCTCTCTCTCTCTCTCTCTCTCTCTCTCTCTCTTTGAAACATGAAAATATATTGAATGCTGAATATGACGATTTGTTTGAGATTTTCCCATATTCCCCCTATTTGGGGTCAAGGAATAATTTCGATATATGTTAAATATTTGTTGCTCTTAATTATAATTATTTAGTAGTCTGTCTGGAACTTTAATTTATCTGAATATTACTTATTATACTATATCCTGGTTCGAAATATTTTGGATAAATAAAAATCGAGTAAATTTACTTTTATGTTTTGAAATCGATAGGATTTTTGAAAAATCTTAATTCAGATTGGTCTGCTGTTCGGGATGATACGGAAATAATTTTAGTATAGCTTTGTTTGTAAAAATAAAATAAATAATAATAAAAAATATAGATAGTATTTATTAGCTAATAATTTAGTTAAGTCAACAATTTTTTTTTTTTGATATGACATCTGAATTGTATTTAAAAAATTAAAACGTTTGCTATGATTTTTTTTTTATTAAAATAGCAAAAAAAATGTGTCGGAAGTATTTATTATAAATTGCACATGCGTGCACAAATAATTATAATAATAATAGGCAAAGTATGAAAAAGTTAAAACTTTGTTTGTATCTAAAATAAATAAAATCTTGCTATACGCAATCAAGTTATTAATGCCTAAAGCTTTGTGACGAACATTTTTATTTGCTGAAAAAGCTACAACTTTTAGCTAAGCAAATTGATATGGAAGAAATTAATAATAATTTGCGACAGCAAAATAATGCCGAAAGTAATTATAATTACCTCAAAAAGCTTAAAAAAGATAGACAATAAGTTAAAATAACTTAATTATTACTTTGCTAAGGAAGCTGACATATATACCTTGCTTATACAGCAATTTATAATAATAATTTATAAAACAATTATAATTAAAATAACAATGTACACAATTAAAACATCATTAAAATAAACACGCATGATAATTATAAATCGAGCTGTTTTAAAAGTGCGCAATGCAATATCAACCGAATAATTTCTCTGCATTTGGTACTCACCATTTCACGCATATTCTCTGCCCCCGGCTGATTGGGAATCTGCCCTTGAGCCACCGAAGAGCGCAGTCGATTGTGCGTTTCCAATATTTGAAGTCGCTCCTCTGAACTGATTCCGGTTCCTGTGTGCGGCACAAAGAAAGACAAAATGAAGATTAATATATATATATTGCCTGCATATCTATCTATATATAAAACTATATACTATATATGCATCTTTAAACAATTATTTATAAAAAAATGCCAGTTGAAGAGCTCGTTCAGACGAGGCAACGAGGCATATACGCGAAATTATGGATCCCGTGTAAAGTCAAGTTCGAAATTAATTGAACGCACCTTGTCAATAAATCAAGCACAAACTTAAACAGGTTTTCATTGCACGCGCTTGTGAATTTAACATATTATATAGAAGAACACATTTGCAATAAAAAAATTATCGCAATGTACACATAAACACACCCAATAGTAAAGAGAATACCTTGTCTGGGTGATGACACAACAAATACAATCGTGGACCACTTAATGGAAAGCTTCGCAGGCGTTTGCCTTTCGAGCAGCATCTCCGCGCATATATACATATATACAAAGAAATCCATTTTTAAATCCGAAAGTCATTTGTATGTTAAATAGTAGACACACAGTGCTCGCGCGCACGCCTGCTATTAAAGTGCAAATTTATTGACTGCAATAAATATAAAGCACAAAAAAATACAACCAAACATCCCGATCACATTAGATTGCACGACGAGTTCATCTCATTGCGTATTTTTTGTGTCTTTGCTCGGCCGCAAAAGCCCACTGAATAATAATTTTCAAGCCAGCTCGTGTGACTTTTAGTTTAGTGCAACACACCATAGATTACGTTTGATTTTTTTTGTTAAATCATTGGAGAGCTTATTTATTTCGCGCGCTTTTTACGTTGTCGAAAATTTCGCCGGTCAACTCATGTAACACATACACAAACACAGCTAAACTTAAACAACGTGTATACCTATATGTAAATTTGAAGATCATGACCATTTCGCGAAGCGTGTATTTTTGACTAGCGAACGCTTCAGGTGGCTGCGCTTATACCTGTTGTTGTATAATCTTAAGATTTCGAATGTGCCATAACATTCGGTATATATTCATATATTTATATATACATAACTGGATGGGTGTATTATGGCCCACTTGATGCGGTCGCATATATTTGGTCTTTTGTGGCATTATATTGCAATTATTAAACCATTTCGTTGTTTGTGTTTTTTTTTCTGCACAAAAATCAGACTAAATATTATGCTAATTTTGTGGTGGCGATCGCGTGTCTACGTGACCACAGACAAAAGCTTCACGATCAAACTCGAAAATGTTGCCACAATTTGCCTGGGAATTGTGCACATTCTCTATGCAATAAATAACCAATAAATGATCGAGCCTGGCTTGGATTAGTCTGAGCTATAGCGCGACATTCGCGACGGTCTCCAGCCGTGCACATCGACTCTATAAAGTCTCGATTGTAATCCATATCGATTTAGTTTATACTTTGTATATGCAAATGAGCGTGTGTGTTTGTATATATTGTTTAGTGATATTTAGGCGGTCACGTACGCCAACAGTTTTCGCGAGTAGATTAGATACTTAATATTCACAAAGATGCATATCGCGCATCATAGCTCGAGCGCAGTTATATTATTTATATGCGAATCGGATATAACTTATTGTAATTTGAGATCGTACACACGAGAGATTGTATAGCAGATTTCTGAATGAACTTTTTGGTTTTACGATTAATTTAATGGTTTTGGGTTGGATTGTGCGAGATTTTGGTGTGTGATTATATATGTGTTTGAAAATGGACATTCATTCATTAAACGGAGATTTTATGATACAATTTGTTGGGTGTCATATTCAAAATAGTTTTTGTTTTATATATAGAGAGTCGTGTGGCATCATAAACTGGTTTATAATCACGATTTATTTTTATTTATTTTAAATTAGGCTTTCTATTGGAATAAAGTCATTGAAAGATGTAAATTATCTTATTTTAGAGACAGTGAAGCCAACATATATACATATTATTTTAAATTATAAATTTTATTTTAAATGAATGAAATATAATATCAAATTATTTATTTAAAATTAATATATAGTAGACACATAATCACGTGATTAGATGTCGGATAGAGATTTACGAAGAGTTCCTCATTTCAATTATTTTTAATTCAATTTTTTTAGGAAGCAAATAATCAAAAATGCCTCAATTTAATAATTAATTATAATAAGAAGGCAGCTCTAAACATTTTAGAATTATTTGAATAAAAAGGCACTCTGAGGATATTTTATTCGAGTTAGAGAGGTAAAAAACTTGTAAAGAGGTCATTTTATTCAAGTATTCCTAAATGTAGAGCCGCACTCAATACGTTAGAGCCACATTCTTCGATTTCATTCTTTACTTAAGAGAGAGGTTGAAGAAGTCGTCTCCTTCTCGCTTTTAACGGCTCTACCTTAATTACTACAATCGATTTAAAAATATAATAGGGTGTCAAAAAAGTCCTGCGGTATTTTTATTCAATTTTCAATTATTCATAAAATTCATCCGATTTAAGTCAAATATGCCAACTTCATAATGCCCCTCTCGCTTCCCTATTGGCAAAATACTCGGAGAGCCAATTTTCACAGGCCTCTTTTGTGGTCAACTTCCGACTACGAAGCTCGTTTAAATTAGGGCCGTTTTATTCACGAGGTTCTAAAATATTCTATGGTGGCTCTTAATCATTGATTGATTTTGCGTAAATCATACTAAAATGTTGTTTTATTGGCACGATTTGGAGTCAAAAAAATATTACTAGGAAATAGTGTTTATAAAGGCTGGGTACTAGTTAATTGATTTTTGGAGTTCTAAAAATTTAACAAATCTTATTTATTTAATTATGAGGGCATCTTTATTCAATAATGGACATCAAAAATTCAAAATTGAGATCTTGCGAAGAGAAATCTGATAATAATAACAATTTATTTCAAATATAAAAACACAAAGACCGATAGTCTTATACATAATATTACAAATAATGTTAATTATGTTTTTTCATGTTATTAATCTAAAATAAAGAAGATCAGTTTCTTAACAATTCAATTTGCATTCGTACAACTCAGCTACATTAAATTAAAAATTTAATTCCAATTTTAAACAAAATTGACTGACAATAAGAAATTTGGAGAAATTTGAAAGCAATAAAATTATGTTTTTTAATTAAAAAAGTCAAATGAGTTTATGAGAACCATTTAAAACAAACATATTTTAAAAAAAGACAAAAAAATCTCTGTGTCAAAAACGAGTTAAAAAATGTAATTTTTTTTATATAATTAAGAAGACATCTTTATTCAATAATGAACACAAAAAAAGTTAAAATTGAGATCTTGTGATCTAAAATAAATAGGTTCGGTTTCTGAATAATTAAATTTACGTTCTTAAAACTCAGCTACTTTATAACAATAAAATATATATTGAATATCAATTTAAACAAAACTGAATGACAATAAAAAAAATGTGGAAGCAAGAAAAAAGTGCATCCAAAACAATGATAAAATGATGTTTTTTTAATTTAAAATTGAAAGTCAAATAATGAGTTAATGAGAAACATTAAAAACAAATAACATCTTATATAAAAAATAATGCCGATAAAAACATGTGAGTACCAAAATAAATAAATGGGTGTCTTTGTATATATATATATATATATATAATTATTTTTCATTTGGTTTTTAAGAACTCAATGATATTTTTTATTTATTTTATTTATATAATCATTCAATTGTTTTTATTGTGTTTCTATTATTATTAATAGTGCGCAATTGTTTTTTTAACGTTTTCACAAAAATTACAAAGTTTTAATCCTTTTTATTTAAGTTTTCATGTCTTTCTTTGGTATCCACTTATTTATTTAAATTTATTTAAATTAAATTATTCAAATCATATAATTTTTAGGAAAAGAAATCATCTAAGATATTTACGTCCAATAAACGCTATAAACTTCAGTAAATCGATGAGAATCTCTTTTACTGTTTATGGAGTATTTATAAATATATATTAAGATCATACATTTATATATAAGTGCATATAATATGTATGTATATATATCTACATTCAGTATAATGTACGAGCTCGATACTTTTCCTGCGAGCACAAGGTTTCCGCAGCGATTACATGTTATAAATACTTCAGGTTATATATCTATATACAAAGCATAAAATATATTTATGCCGTATATATATTCCTTATATTAAATACGGTAAATGTTGTATAAGGAAGCAGACGAAATAAATATGTGCAAGTGCATAAAAAAAAATGATTTAATATGCTTTATTATATAAATTTAAATTGAATTGAGTTTTTATTAACTTGCCATGCAGCGCAATGCGCGATGTTCGATCAATTGACAATATATAATGTATAACTATAAAAATTAAAGTAAAAATAGGTCAGACAGTATTCTTCGGCAGTATAGATTTAAGACAGCTACACGATGAGCACGAGCAAATGAATCATTTATATGCACGTCATCAGATTGGAAGTGGGTTCTCTGGTGCATATCAGAAGTGCAAATCAATTACCCGCGAGATAAATATTCAATCAGGCAGACCATCCCGGTAGAAAATTTTCTCATGCAATTTATATGCATGCAATCTATACAAAAAAAAACCATCCACTCTTCTGTGGCCAGGTCAAAGTATATATATACAATTATACATATATATGTAACTTTAAAAATAACGTTTAAATGGAAATCGCAAAATAACCTTAACTTGCATCCAACACAAAACTGTCTTCCAATTAAAATTAATCTTTCTCTGAAAATATCGCGTTGTGTCATTGACATTGCGGGCACTTCAAAGCATACATATATATTATAGCCTTATACCTCAGACCGCAGCGATACCTGTTGTGAGTGCTTGTTAATGGTTTGTATATACGTGTGCGGTCTGGTTTTCTTAAGACATGCATTTTGTTCAATATTTAAATATACAGAATACAATGTAAAGCACACACAGCACACCAATTCTCTTTTGGTTCTCGAAATTCAAGCTTAACCTTAGCATTAAGTTAATCGGAAATACATTTCCATACGAGCATACGGAAAAAGCCTACACGCCGCAATGTCTAGCGGCACGCATATAAAAAAAAACCGTCGCGTCGCCTCGATCGCATTATTTACCTGGGGCTGCACCTGTGCGTTATGCGTCATATTAATATTATATATTTGTTTATAGAATTATATAGCATATTATTATTATGACAGAAGTACATAAAACCGAAGCAAAAGAAAATGATTCCACGCACATTAAAATGATCAAAGCATAATTATGAAAACAACCTTGACTTTGTTTGAAATTTATTCAAAAAAATGCGCGCACATCGAGATGCGTTGTGCGATGATTTACAACTTTTGTGAATTATTTAATTACTATGCGTTTCTGCGAATACCATGTAGGTAATATTATTATTAATGGGAAGTGATTTTTGCAAGATTCGGTGACCTCGATTGTCAATCGGTCGAGTGTAGCACGCGCACGCACTATTCTTACGCATAATCGCAGTGATCGTCGCGAAGATCGTAAATATGCTCGATTATGTTTATATGTGTGTGTGTGCGTGATAGCGGAAACAAAAAATATCGATTAATCGAGACATTGAAATATCCAAGTATCACGCACAATCTATCAATGTTTTGACAATAAATCATAGAAAGGAAAAAAAATCAGGCTAGATCTTTGATCGCAATGATCCCAGAAAAAGATTTTATATAGTTAATATTTATTCAATTTTATTAAACAATTTGTATGTATTTTTTAAAAATTTTAAATCATTTTTTTACGAAAAAAATGTATAGCAAATATAAAATAATTTAAATAGTTTTTATTTATTATTTATGCCTTTTTTTCAAAAAAATGTTTTAATACTAACAAATTGCATATTTTTTAATTTAAATTTTATAAAAAACTATCTCCTTAAAATTGTAGTTATAATGTTTATATTATCGTGATAGATTGATAAATTGTAAATTTTTAAATACGATCATTTATAGAATAGATCGTTCTCGATCAAAGATGATAATTGTTTATTTAATTTTCATTATTCATTTAGAAAATATGCAATTATGGATATTTAAATTTACATTTTAATTTAATATAAAATAATACATGTAATGAGATATAAACAAAGAACATATCAGCTATTTTCATTATTATTTTTTTTTAATCATAAAATATTATTTTTTTTAATACAATTGTGGTAGTAAAAGATAATAATTTAAAATTAAAAAAATTTAATTTAAAATATATATAAAATTTGACCTGCCTGAGAACTATGTTTAATATGTACCAGAAGAATATTTATAAGCAAAGATCAAAGATCCAATATTAATATTTTCATTTCAAAATTCACAACATATATAGGAACCGATCGTTAAAATAAACTCATTACACTCAGAAACAATATTAACATTCAAGTCTAACGAGTATAAATATCTTTTAAACACACTTAAATCTAGCAAAGGCCAATTACCGTACGCCCACGCAAGACACACAATTTATTTTCATCATCGCATAAAATTCCAAATATAGCACACAAACCCACTCACACAGCATCAAAATCCCTCCATCAACAAAAATCAGCCTCAGAAAAAAAATCGCAATAAGAAAAAAACAAAATATTTACTCACTAATTAGCGTTCCGGCTCGACAGGATAGGGCCGATCCACAGCACATAGCCAGCAGCAGCACAATTACACTGGCGGCAAATATGAAAGAGCACCTTCGCTCGGTCATTGTCGACGTCGCTCTGATTGATCGTTGTCCAAACATCAACACCTCTGATGGCTTTATCATTTTTCACGGTGTGCACTTTCAATTTTTCATTTATCTCAAAACAACGACCGAATGATGGTGAGAGAGCGTGTATATTTTATATGTACAGTTTTTTATATATATAGATTCGTCCCCTTAACGTCATAAACCGATGGGGATGAGTACGAAATTAAACAAAACTCACGTTTATGTTAAGAGTACAAACTTTTACCCTCGTTTTGTTCTTCCTGGAGTGGCACTTGAGTATATACAGCGAGCTTTTCTATATTATATCAACGTATAGCTGTTAATATTCTGGCGCGAACGAAATACGTTTATTTTTTTGTTTAATTGAAAATTATCTGTCACTGGCAGATAACGCACAGGAAAAAAAACTCAGCTGGAAAATATCTTTTCACTTTTGCGACCGAAAACATAAATTGTGTGTTTACAAATATAAACGTATTCTATCGGAGGGTGAATTCCCAAACGTACACACGCACACACACAAGCAAAATGTTTTGTATTTCTTTATACGGGGTATGAGAGACTTGGCTAAGGGTGCCTTTGATGTTTGGCAAGAGCAGCAAACAAAACTCAAAAGTCAGTGTGCGGTCACTTGAAATCCTTAGGCGGCTCTCTTATGTCACTTATCACAGTCAACGTTAAACACGATTTTATTTTTGTCTTTTGTCCAATTAAACACAATTTATCCAATTGGCTAGGCTTGCACTTGAAACACCGAATGTTAAACACAAACACAGCAGGAGTTAGAATTAAAAAAAAAAAACTCACAAATTCTACACCAATAATTATACTTGACTTGAGAAATATAAGACACACGAAATCAATGTGCAAGACGATACAACGAGCGGAATACAAGTTCGCAAGTTAACATCGAGACATTAAGGCGTCTAATGGTATCGCGAACTTTTTAACCTGTCGCTTTTATAAGCATCGGCGACTTGGCGTTCGTTTCGCGATGATCAGCATGAGCTGCGCGCTCGCACCCGCGATCATATATATATATATAAATATATTGAAAAGACCGGTCTTTCGTGATAGCGCTCATATATAACATTAATTCGTTTGTGTGTATAAATATATAAATATATGGTCAATAAGCATACATATGATATGTAAAGTACAGTGTATACAATAAATACATACTTTTTTTGGCTAGAGAGTCTGTGTGTGCGTGTGTGTGCACACAGGTAAACATTATGTTGAATACGAGAAAAGCTTTTTGTATGTGTTTTCATTTAGCGTTGTGTATTTTCGGTAATTATGTGCATTTTTAATGGATGTATGAGTAGTTTTGAGAGTCGATGAGCGCGCGTGTTACATTGTATATATGAACTAAATTAGGTGGTGACAAGCTAACACCAATCGCTGAAACATTGTTGTTGTTGTTTTTTTAGTATATTATTATTTTAAATAGATTTCAGTAATAATTGGCTTATTTTGGTATGTTTACATTGATTGTTTTAGCAAATGTTCTATGCAATGTATTCTGTTTCTGTATTACTTATTTGACTAGTTGAGTTGCTCCGGTAATTCTTGTGAAGAGTGATGTGGCTAAGGAGGTCACCAAAGGTTGATAGAGAGGATGATTGATGTCTGGAATAAAAATACGAATATGCAGGAAATGCGTTGAAGCACTAATTGCTGCTAATGTTACCAGTTAACCAAATATTGAAAATATATGTATTTTTATTATCTTTATTATATTATTATAATATAATATAAGAAACGTTTGAGCAATAATATTTAATGTCATGTGCTCTTTAACTCTTGATTTAATGAAAAATGCAGGTGCGTCTAATAAATTGGCCAGGAACTGTATTTTCAAGATTGTTAAAAATCAAAAAGAAACTGTTTCTCGAATGCTGTAATATCTCAATAATATTGGGTCAAAATTTCAAGTCGATCGGAGCAAAATCGACGGTCAAACTCGGTTATGAACATTTTATTCCATCCTTTTAAAGTTTTGAACACTATTTCAGTAAATAATTTACGAGGTAAACTTACAGATTTTTTTTTACCATAACGATTTGGCCGATTTTGTTTGGTGAAAACTTGAATTGAAAAGTGATTATCTAATGAAAGAACAATTCTACTTTTTTCTGAGACGCTTCCGAATAATTGCCGTATTTTTTCATATTTCTGAAAATATTACAAAATATTACACATTCTTCGAATGTTTTACTTTAATTGGATTTAATAAATGTATTATAACTGTGTCGTCAAATGAACTTGTGCCTTGAAGATACGTTCAAACAATAGTTATGTGCATTACCAGTGTAGAAAATAGACTTTTGCAAGTGTAGTGTTAGCTGTACAAACCAAATGCGAGTGTAGATATCACACGAGTTTGCAATATTCAATTTTTCTACGAGTTATGCAGACTATATTTCGCTTATAGAAATAAATGTATTTTTTGCAGGATTTTGTATTGCGGGATTTTGAAATTCGGGATTTTTTAATGCGGGATTTTGATACAACAATTTCATAATAATAATAAATGTACAAAAATAAATAATATTTTTTTTATTATTTAATTTTTATTTATTTCAAATAAGTCTCATATGTTCCTTTAATTTCTTGTGGGACATAGTCAAGGTGACTCCCATTTTTTAAATGTATCTTCTGGGTGGATCGTCATCCAACGAACTGAACGAAGATTAATTCTTTTGCCGCAAACTGCGTCCAGTTCCGCAATTGTGTTGCTAATTCCCTATGTCCCGAATAGGGATTACAGGAATGTATATGTATATCATCATCTAAAATCAAATATGATGCTGCGCAAATGGCTAGTGCATGCATATCATATCATATCAACAAAATATTTTGACAAAATCAATACACATTCGACGAACCCAATCTATGTTTTTTGATCTGGAACAGTGATCTGTTAGTGATCGAAGTATAATCGATTTCTTCGTCGAACGATTTGAGTAATTTTCAATACGAATATTTGTCTCTAATAAAAAAGAGTTCAAGTAACCATAAAAAATTTGTATTGTTGTTGGTTTGTGCTGACGCTGTGAAAGTGTGCACGGCAGCGATAGAAATGCTTTTCTCATGCGAAAAGAATCGCAACGAAAAAATCGCTGCTGCTAGGCGTCCGAATGGCTATTAAAGCGGACAGCTGAAGGCGTCAACAAGTTATTGGTTGAGATGCAGCAAGGTAGCATCTAAATCGAACGTCCACTCTACTATGCATTCCATCGCTTGTCAGCGGACGATTTCGATCATAAAACCAATAAAACCAATCAAAACACAAAAAAACATTCGTTGGTTGCGCTTCTCATCAAGAAGCAGGACACCAACATGCGCATAGCGATTCCGACAAAAATTCGATAGATTTGTACTACTTGGCAACCGGTATTTCGTTTCGATCAATTTCAAAATTTATCACGAGCGTAAATGTGCCTCACAAAATTTAAGCGAACGGCAGTTGTTGGAAAGCGGCGAAATGTGATTACACGAACTGCTACTGAGTGAGACAACTGTCGCCAACTTTTATTAACTGTCGAGGCAAATAAACGACAACTGTCGTCAACTGGCACTTTTGTGCGTCACTCTTCTTCAATTAGAAGAAATAAAAAAAAAATGGTTTTTGGCTAAAAAAAACTACTGGGCTTAGTTATTGCTTTGGTCATTTAATATGATTTGGAACTGCAAATCGTCCAAATTTTATCAAAAATTAAAGATGCACTTAATAAGGATAAGAATGAAATTATTTGTTTTAATTATTATTATTTATAAACAATGGAATTTTTAATATTAATATTTCAAAATAAATTTAATAAGTTTTATGTTATTATTTCATCCATTGTAATAGACTATTTATTTAATTGAATATTTCAGGAATTATTCACAGACGCTCAAACATTCTGGATGTGATCGCTGCCGCAGACGTGATGTACTATAATCCTTTTTCTCAACAATGGAATGGATTGAAAAGCTATACTGGATCATCAAGCACACTCAGTTTATTTTGTTTATTAAATAATCTACGATGAAGATTTTCTAGTCAGAAAACCGAATTCGGTTATAGCTGTTGGTTGCTTTAATGCCACAGTGAGCAGGTCCCAAATCTTTTTTGTGATGTAAAAACATGGATTTTCATTGCGTTTTTTGTTCAATTCGATTTATTACGTTTTTGATAGCATGAATTTGGACATGTATTCTGGATCTATACAGTGAGATACCCAAAGCTATGCAGTCCAATACTACTATTTTCATTTGAGTACCATTCCCATAATATCAACAACTAACATCAAACACTTTGAGTGGTGTGTCAATACTTATAAGAGTACTAGGTATTATAGAATTATTAGCTAAAACTAGCCTCGAATCGTATGAACAAGTTATCTGGCGCCTTTATTTTCACTATAGCCGTGTTAACGGACTTTAGCCAACTATACCAAAACTAGATTTCTATAGCTTGGCAGCATCAAGCAATTTCTATACTGTAAAATAGTAAAATACACTGTAATTATAAAAAAGTATAAAAGGCTGTGGGCAGGGGCGTGTAAGCGCTTATAGAGATCACAGTGTCTTTGTTCTGGGTATATACGCTTCCTTTTTTAGACGATAGTATCGGATTCTTTTCTAAAATAGCTCCATTATCATGCTGAAAATATACACGTTATTATATCATCAGAATTATATTTGGAAAAAAATCAATAAATAAGTTCGTGACAGCGAATCTCCAGAGACGCCAAAAAAAAGAGGTTTTGCTGTGAACATCATAATGAAAAAAGATCGAAATGCCTTTAAAAGGTGATAAGTTTCCCTAGGTAGTGACGAAGAGAATTTTTTTTTCGTTTATTTTTAAAGCATTAGGATGTGAAAATCGCTACTAAATAAAAAAACTCTTTGTGGTTACCTGTTGATTTATGTGTAGAAATAGTGTTTAAAATTTCAAAAGGATCGGTCAAGTAGATTTTGAGTTGTATTGTTCACGAACTTCAAAAAATACGTTTTCGAGAAAATCGATTTAAAGTTTTTTTTTACTCGAACATCCAAAATTAAGCATCAATAAAAGGGTATAATTTTGTATACTTACACGGAATCATCATCAATCATCATCAGCTCCTTACAGTGAAACAATGTCATTCTGGATGACCAATGAATATTTTTGTTGTTGCCTACGTTGGATTCTACACTGGGCTGCTCTTTCGTCCGCTCTGGTTATTTAGATGCGCGCGCCCATTGGTGAGTACTTGTGACTGAAGAGATACCCATTTTATACAACAAGGATAACAAAGTAAAAGATGCTTCATTAAAAGTGCATGCTGCTCACTGATTTTGGAGAGATTTTCCATATAAGTTGATTGAGACTCTCATTGTTATTCTGCGTGAAACCTCCAAGGCACTGCTGCAAAAGTGCGTCCTTGCTTAAATCTTCGTAGATTGCCTTTATGGCTACTGTAACATCTGTAGGAAATGCACTGTAGCTGTGTTTGAATGAATCCAGAGTGTTTCCAGCTGCAACTTTTTTCTATTCACACCAAACGCTGTATCTTTGTTAGTTTTGCTCCGATTTACTTGAAATTTTGACAAAATACTCTCGACAATATAACCTATCTACAATTCTCACACTTCACAATTTTAGATATGTTCCATTTTTTTAGAATGTTCTGACATTTGTATTTTGAAAGTAAATTTCTAAAATAAATTATATTTTTACCCAAAATTATGTAACCCACTGGACTATGGCGTCGGTTTTTTTCTTATAAAAAAAATCAGCAAATATTTTTTTTAACATAAACATATCCAACAATATGTATTTTTGTTTAATATTCCGTAACAAAAGAATCGATATTATTTTATGGATATATTCAAAACCTCAACAAGTTCTTATCACAGTAGCCATTTGTATTGTATTAAATAATCTGCAAATTTAAATCATAACAAAAAATCACTCAAAAGCAAGTGCCAAATAATTCTTATATTTATATTCGTCTGAACTTCCGATTGCGGCATGTATTTACTAGCTTTTTGCCAGCCAGCAGTGCAAAAGAACAACATATACACACTCAGTGTGTCTGTGCCTCTTCGCCAATGTATAGATTTACATATTACATATAGGTTACTGCAAGCGAAATCGATAAGTATGCTAATTAATTGGAAACTCGTTTCGAACGCGTTTTTGAGTGTGTTTACTTAAAAAAGTATATTATTTGCTGCCTCCGAAAATCGAGCATATTATTATTAAGTATGTATTTGTATGTATAATACTTATGGTAGTATCGATCGTTTGCATATAAATCACCATCGATCGTTGTGCTATGGATGCTTTGCTATCAAGCGTTTTATATTATATATCGGTTTTGAATGGGTCATTAAATGAAAATCGAATATAATAATATACTGTATTTTTGTTGAATTTAATTAATTTTTTTTCTCAGTGGCTGGCATAAGCTGGCTCGCGCGTAATTTTAATAAAATATCGATAAAATGTATTCTTCAAAGTGATTTATCGTACAACTGAAGACAAAAAATCACCTAATAATAGAATAATTGTGTTGTGTCAATGGAGTTTTTGGTGATGGCGAGTGTGTATTTTGGCTTGGCAGCCCTGTCGCCGCAATGGATTAGCGTGCGAATCGAACATGGCTTAGCTGAAAAAACTAGGTTATACCTGTCGCATTTGAATTGAGACAGTGGCGCCATTTTCGCATAATATTCACATTATTTGGTGAAGCAATTAGCCACATCGTTTGCCAATAAACATAAATTTGGCGTCTATAACGATTATAAGTAAATGACATAACGTTTTAGGTAAAGTGGATATGGTGACTAGACAATCGTATATACATCGAATGTTGCCTAACAAGCGATAATTCGGAAGGTGCACTACCTTTAACGTATATATCTAAAACTATTATTATATGAATATACAGTTTTTCGGTCGCCTGTTAAACGCGCAAACGCACACTCACGCAGTTTCATTCACAAAAACTCATTTCATCGGACGATGTTTCAACTGTCGGAAGACACCTTGACTTTAGTAGCGAGCACGAGCATTGTAGATGTATAATATATGTGTAGTTGACTGCTTTTTTTATTTCATTTCTTAAGCGCTCGATCGCTTTTTTCAAGATCGCAGCAGCAGCTTTTCGAGTATGCGCGCGACGCAGCATATAAATATTAATTGATTCATGTCTTTTGGCAAAGTGCGCGCGGCACAGACGTTGGGTGGAGTGCGTGCGGTGCATAAGAGCGCGAGTACCACAGCCAGTGTGGTACGCCAGTCGCCGTGCCGAGCCTGAGTACTATAGTGGTGGTACTACCCGGCAGCCCAGCGATTTGTATACTCGTAATAAATACAATCTAGCATGCTGTACCGTGAGAAAGTGTGCACTCAAGATTTGCGGAGGCTGATATAAAATGACTTTGCGGTCGGGTTTCTTCGTTCGCCTCGAATTTTTCGGTATTGGATTTACGATGCATCTTTATATATTAACATATTCTATACGTGAGGTGTTTTAATTGGGCAAAATGGCAAAAAATATTTTTCAGAGTTTTTGTTTAAGACAATTACAACAGGCATACTTAACAGAATGAAATCATCGCATAATTGTTTAAGTGTATTAAATGTTTCCTCGATTAGTTTTAATGAGAAGATAAAATGTTGTGATGGTTTTTTTTACAGCAGAAATTACTTAAATTAGATCCATTAGATTTTAAGATATTTGTTATTTATTAGTTGAAGTGGCATTTCCTTATTGTAATAATATGGATGACCTAATCAAAATAATGCTTGTATGTATAATTGAAGAGCTGAAATGATACCAATCATAAATAACGTTTCTGCAAACATAAATATTGTAAATATATATAATAATTAAATGTCTTAACACAAATATTCCTGCTTAGAAACGCATTTGTTCCATTAAAAAATTTAAATAACCTGCCCTACTCGAACAAATTTTGGTTTCCATATTGAATTTTATATTTATTTCCAAGATGCTTCAATAAAAACGAGTGGCGGAATCCAGCTTTAAGAACATTTTACTCTTCACCCTTAACCACTTATTTTGCTCTTCAAATCTAATGCAATGTTTACAACTCTATTTCTTATAAATTCGAGGCTTATAGCAGTTTATCAGACTCTTTAGAACTGAGTCCATGATTTTTCCGAATACAGAGTCTGCTATCAAAGAGATCGTAACAACCATTTGTTGTGAACAACTCCACGCAAGCATACTTAATATTTCATTTTCAGATAACTTGAGGGTGACTGTTTTATAGCCATCATTGTTATTCGTAACATACAAGAGGTAATTGACATAACTCTTTCGACGACCGATGTGCCAGGTACCAGTAATTGGAAAGTATCATCTGAGGTCAGCATGTCTCATCATAGATGGATACACTTCAATATAGAATCTAAGGTTGAATTAACCGCATTCAAATATAAGAATGTAATATGTACAAATTTGGAAACTTTACAAGATTATGAACAGAACTCTTTTTCTACTACATAGTGGGACAAACCGGTATTAACCACAGTTAAGTTTTGATTGTATTCAATGAGATCTACTGAGTTCTTTTAATGTAGCCTGCCTTGAAAAAAATAAAATAAGGATAAACCTTACACTCATAGCAAGGTCTGAATACAAGAACAACATGCAAAAAGCGAAGAGAGATGCATGGAGATGTGTGATCTTATCAATAGTATGAAGGATACTTCAAGAATGCACAAAATTAATAATTTCCAACCAGACAGATTTTTGTAATCTGATTGTAGTTATACAGAATCCCCTCAGGAAACTCTGTGTCTACTCATGAACACACATTTTCCTAATTGTATCAACAATATCAGAGAGGATGTTTATTCACATGATGTTATCTGATTGGAACAGAGACTCGCAAAAGTTGTATTTATAACTAAACCCGGTTAAGCTAGATATTATATTCTAAAAGCTTTCAGGCCAATTAGTCTTATTTCGTTTTTCCTTAAAACATTAGAAAGACTGTTCGATCGGTATATTATCTGCAAGATAGATAAACTAGACATTGCATATCACTTGCAATTAACAGTTTCGAACCTATAGACGCGAGTATCGATCGTTCAAACCAAACTGCAATATCTACAAAGATGTGCATGCATTAGTGTGACTGCAGCCATACGGATTGCACCAACAGCTGCTCTCGGAATGCTATTGGATTTACCTCCTCTGGCTCTATTTATTGAGGCAAAAGCATTCTTGACAGAGACAAAGATTAAGAAACATTCATATATGGAACACAATGGATTATAACTTAGGTCATAGGAAGTTAATAGACTTAGTTTTTAACAAAACAAAATATCTTATGATAAACGGCCAGATACTTTCAAAGCAGGGTTGATTGGCAGGATGAGACTTCACTTCAAAGTGAAAATGATATAAGTATATATATATGTGTATATACACCGATGTATCCAAAATGGATTTTAGAGCGGGAGCGGGTGTATTTTGGTTACAGCCAGTAATATGTATAGCAGAAATTATCGCAATTTCAGCTAGTATTGTGGAATTAAAAACAAACAGAACCGTTGTCATACGCTCAGATAGCCAAGCCGCTTTAAAGGTACTATCATCATATAGTATAACGTCCAAGATCTCTCGATCAATAATACCGTTGAACTGAGATAGTTATCAGGTCATTCAAACATTTTTGGTAATAAGGGAGCCGACGAGAATTGACTTGTCTGGACCGGAGCCATCAGTGTGTATATCACATCATCACATGAAACTGTTCAAACAAAAGTCACAAACATACATGTGGAATGAATCTGCCAAATACCGACAATCGAAAAACTTCATCCGAAGACAGTAAGGTAGGGAGATTCCACCTAAAAGGTAGTCGACTTAGGATCATCAGAACGCCGACCAAACTTCTTACAGGACATTGTCTCAACAAACATCTACACATGATTATAGTCAAGAATACAACGAATACAACGATGAAATGGTAGAGGAGACGGTGGAACATTTTATATGTGAATGCCCAAACCTCTCAAGAATAAAAATGTCTACGTTAGATAATATGACCTCACCCCAACTCCAACTGGTACATTTCAAGAATATTCTGTTAAATGTTTATGGCGGCATTCGTCAGAGGAGATGTTTTTCGAGGTAACGCTGCAAAGATTTTTATTCGATTTTTAAATTTTTGTCTTCACTTTGAAATCAAAAAAAAATTTTTTGGCAAAAAATCAACCTACTGGTTATTGTAAAATTGGTAATTTAAAAAAAAGAAAGAAGTTCAAAAGCGTTACCTTGCACAGTAGATATTGTAGATAATGTGGAATAAAATACTATAATTCTTTATACTCATCCTTGTCTACGTAATTGTCTCTCTTCTTTGCTGTTAAGAGCCGCTTGCTTCTTTGGTCTTGAAATGCGCACTTCGTTGAAAGTTCATGCAGCAATATGAGCTGCGATTTCGACATTAGTGGAGGTGTCAATAACAGATTATGGTTAGATTTTCTAGATAACGTCATCAGGAAGAGCTGTATGTTTGAAAGATTGTAGCGTACCTGCAGCAGCAACTCTATGCCACTCGCACCAGGACTCTTTACCGCTCAGGCACTTTTTTTGGTCGGTTGAACTGTAGTGATATTACGTCAAACATACATCATTTCGCATCTTCTCAATATAATCAGCTCGGTATGGCTTACAATACCCGACTGGAGTATATTTCCAGGCATGGAATATACACGCCGATTCAAAATAAAATTATGCGGTGATCGCTAAATTCTTAGCCTACTTATTTTAACCTTCCTACACTATAATAATATAATATATATAAAATAATCAATATGCGCAAATAATTGTTCTTTCTGGTCTATACAATGACCTCAAGAAAGTATTGTTTCAAAATATCAAAAATTAAACTAAAATCTAAAACAAAAGCAATTTAAAAAACAATAATACCTAAAAATGTTTGGGTATTTTTTGCCATACATGGCATGTTTTTAATGTGGAGGCATGGGCTCTCGAACTGTCACACCGCCTGTCTTAATTTGGGGTCCAGAGGGGGCATTCGCACTGTCAAACCGATTGTTTTATTTGGAAGACGTAGTAGAATACAGCAGGGGCACTCTCACTCTCGCTCCAATAGTTTGAAGTCAAATTACACGAAAAACCTCAAAAAGCGTCACTTTGAAACTTTTCTCACGCACACGCGACCGAATACAAAATATAATATTTGTTTGGATGCTATTGTGTTATCTTGAACGCTGTGTACGAGTATGTTTTAATTACCTCTGGTAGCTGTGGAAAATTCCATCGCATATTCTCTTTATTAAAATAGTGTTTATGTATATTAAAAAAAACTGTCCATGAATCAAGCAAAAAGTTTCTCGATTTGAGTAACGTGTTACTTAATTTGAGTAACATATTGCTTGATTCAAGAAACGTGTTACTAAAATCAAGAAACGTGTTACTACTCTTGGTATCAGTTTCTTGGATCACGCATGCTCGTCGGTGATTCAATCAAGCAACATGTTACTGATATTTAGTAACTTTTTTCTCGAATTCAGTATTGTGTGTCTTAAATCAATGAACGTGTTTCTCCAATTCAGTAACACGTTTCTTTAGTCAAGTAACAAGTAAATGTTACTGAATTTAAGAAACGTTTGCTTAAATTAAGTATTATTTACTTGAACTGCTTTCAAGTAACAGTGTTACTGATTTTCACTAAGAATACAACATAAATAATACTAATTTATGACCATTAAATATATTTCCTTTTGTTTTAAATTCAATATTATTACATACTCATTTGCATATACTTCAGCCGATTCGACCAGCTTAAAAAAAAATGTCACCTTGTTTTAAAATCCTTGGTACCAATAATACTTCTAATGCGATTAAACGAGTATAAACAAAAAAACATACCTTTTTTTGAAATTATCTGGACCTATTAAATAAAAAAAAATGAATATTGCATATTGTGTGACAAATTTGAAACACACATGCATATTGATTTCACTCTTAGACTAGTCAGACAAATCGGCACATTCGAATGTCTTCATTGACGATTAGTCAAATTCATTTTAATCCCTGCAGTTTACCGGATTAAAGATTAATGTGATTGACAACATAGTTATTTTAATATATATTTTACTGTTGCAAAAAGATCATCAGTGACACACGCGCGCACCTATATATACAATTCAAACATAGAAAAAACTTTACTATATTACTATTTATATATAATTAGTACAAACATATGTATATATATATGTAACCATCAAAATGAATCACACTTGACCTTTCACTATAGCCGAGAAGCACTCTGCGCACGCGCACTCATTCGTTAAGAACAAAAAAAAAACTCCGCGAAATAATTCATAAATCAAATATCAATTTATGCGCAAAACTTTATCGATTTATATATGCAAATTTACATAAATAAGCTTGTGTGTGTATGTGTCTGTATATATGTGTACCTAAAAGAACAAATCTGTAGATAAATTATTATGTATGCGCATAAATACGAGATCTCACAGGCATTGTCATAGCAGCTCGTATAGGAGGTGAAGCCGCGTACAGAAAAGACTCTATACCACCTGCTGGGTTGTTCGCCAAAAAGCACATCGGAAATATCCATTAGAGCAGAGAGCAATTTTTTCTAGAAAATGCAAATTCACCAATCTTTGGACATCTGTAGATTTTGACTAGCTGAATATGACTGAATAATACAATTGCTCAAATATATACTTACACGTACATACGTTTTTTGTTGTTGTATCCATTTGTACGATGCGCTCTTTAATGTGTGCACCGCCCGCAGTGGCAGAGCACGGATTCCGGTGAGCGCACATCCGAATCGGACCGGACGGAAGCTGCAGTTTTTCTTGGACACGAACAATTTGTAAACTTGATGGATGGCGATTGTTGAAGTGTTGACCTCTTGCGCTACACGTGCGTCTGCTTGTTGTTTTTTTTGTTGTGTTGCTCATAGTGACATGATCGCCTTTTTCACACAGTTTTAGCTACAGAGGCGAAGTACACAAAAAAAAGTAATACGTGTATAACATGGCAATATGCATATTTGATGTCCTTGTCTTTGCGACCGAGTACGCACGCGCTGCTGCTGCAGGCAGTCTGGGAGGTATAAGTCGTAATGATTCAGCACAAGCACTGAAAACCACTGAGCAAATATATGTAACCGATTTATCGCAAAATCGATTTAAGATTATTATCTGGTGGCTTTTTGTTGCGTGTGCGACCGTGTATCGCCTCCGCTTTGACAAGATGTTCTCGGAAATTAATTGTTTTTTTCGTATACGAGTCTCTGAGTGAGTGTGTGTGCGCCTTATGAATTAAATTTACTATAAATAGTTTTTTTACTAGCTTCTACGAATCCAATTAATGTAAACCCTGTGTGTATGTGTGTGTTTGGATTTGCCTAGCAACAGTGCTTCGCTAGAGACCCGGCTGGTATTGATAAAAGACACAATTTTTTTTAAATATTTTTTTTTGGCTATATAAATAAACTGGACATGGACAGCAAGATTCTCATATGTATGTGACGTTTATATTATATCACCGTACTCAAATTTTTAATTTCCAGCCAATACGAACCAACAAAAAAAGTCTAATAAACCAATCGCACGATCGTTTAATTAACGACTGAATATTTACATTTTCGATCTTGTGTACCGGTGTGTTATTTTCTAATTTTATGCAAATGTCGCGTTTTTCGCAAGCATTCAGTGTTTTATGTTATTGCGTGCGTGTGTGTGTGTGTGTGCATGTAGAATGAAAGTTAGGCCATCTCTTTTAAGATGGATGAGATGGTGGGAGTTTGAGAGATTATAGCGCATGCGTGGATTATCAATAAACCGGTTCTCCAAGCAGATGTACATCTGTGATTTCAAGAGTATAGATTAGTAGTTCCGAGTTATATATTACTTATTTTTAAAATGGTTTCTTTAATTTCATAGTTATTATTATTATTTAATACCAAATATGCAGGGTGAACTATAAGTTTATAATACGTAATAAATGTTGTACACATTTTTTCACATTTATTCATTAAAAACACACTTAAAACATGTTTAAAAAAAATTAAACAATAATCAGTATAAAAGATTGTTCAATAAAAAAGGTCGTTCGGTTTTTTTTCATTTTTAAAATGTTGATAAAAATGTGTACAATTATACGATTTAATTAAAATATTCACCGTTTTGTTCGATTACTTGTTGCCAACGGTTGCATGACAATTTACTGAAATCGACAATTCCATTTTTTTCTGCTTAATTTTAGTTTTTTTGTGATTTGACGTTTTCTGTGAATTGTCGTTTTCGAATTGTATGTTTTGCAACACCTCTTGTGGAACCCAAACATCTCGCATTTTTGTATTTTTTTGGCTTTTAAATGATTATGAACAGTTCCAATGTTTAAATGGAGCTTTTCTCCGATTGTTCTCATGCTTTCTCGCCTTTATCGATGAAACATTGTAAAATATGGCCATTTTTTCTTTTTTGATGTCCATCTTTGACAAGCGCTTACAATGTACTGCATCATCCAATCATTAAACTTTAAGCGAAGTGTTTTTTAGCGCGAAAACTCACTTTTTTAACACCATCTCTAACGATGCGATGCGATACTTAACAGAAGTAGAGATATTATAAATAACGCAATCTCTTAGATATAAACCGAACGAACTTATTCTACAGCCCAATATATACTATATATTTCTAAATGGTAATTTTTGCTTTAAATTGTATCACCAAAAGAAACTTCGAATCTGGACTCATCTCTCCAAATTACGGAGTCCCACTGTCTTTGTGTCCAATTCACACCCTCGTTTGCTCATTTCCTGTGGATCTTCTGTTTTTTTTATTTAAAAGCGGCTGGTCTTTTGCCTACGAAAATATTTTATAAAATACCATTACAGAAATCATCAAATAAATACAGCATAACCTTACTTTATAAAAACCAAATCCCATATTTTTGATGTATCGTT